>JASAMX010017090.1:0-13446 GCA_030248175.1 Microlaimidae sp. YZB2_3
TACGATATATGGCATTATTATTTAGAGAAACTCTGAAAACCGGAGTTCAGCCGCGTAGTTCCGGAGTTTGGTGCCCCGGAGAACATCACTTGTAACAAGTAAAAGCACGTCAGTTCGAATTCCATGGACTTCTTGTCCGGCAGACTAATTATCAACTATTTTAGGTCCATCTCTATCGCAGAAAAAGATCAGTACAGATTTTTTGTTCTGCTAACAATTCCGTCTTTACTTCTCGGTATGATAAGCTTATCAACTTGAGGCTTCTCGCAGTTCTCCCCCGAAATCATATCTGTAGTATTCACCAGTCGGCCGTGATAACGCATCTGAAAATATAACAACATTATTATTTCAGAAATTTATAATAAGATAAATAAGAGCCTTAAAACATAAAAGTATTATTTTAATGATGTTGTTTTAAATAGTATTTTTTGTATTATTTATTCTAAATGTCATTTTTTTGCCAGATTTTGATATGGCAAAATAAAATAAACTTTCACCAAATGCCCATATTAATCAAAATTCAAGTTTATCTAATTTTTAATTCAATTTTTGTCTCTCCTCTCATTTATTACCTCAGAGCTTATCTATCATCTTCACATTCATACAACGCAAATGTTTTTACAAGAATCAGAAAATTACAATTGATTCATGTTTATTTTCAACCATAATTTAAAATTCATAAACTGCACAAGTTAAGGCCTCATATTTTTAAAACATTATCACAACAGGAGTTGTTATAATATTCTTAAATTTGTAATATTTTATATTCCACAACTAACCTCTAGGAAGACTGATTTTGGGGAGTTTTGACAGGTAAGACGCGTTCCGATTACTTGATTCTGCTCAACCCTCTGCTCTCCGTATTCAAGTTTTATGTAGTTATCTATATTTTCTGTTAGCAGTTTCACATTAAACAGATGGGCTGTCCATCCTAAAAAATGTATTTTTAGTTTTTTTTTCAAAGTGAAATGCGGAAATCCATTCTGGCACTTTAGCTCCTAAAAAAAAACAAAATAAAGTCAAGTCTAACAAATTTGCTCAGTTGGATTTTATGTTTGAAACTCACGTAAGTGATATAGAGGTCCAAAAATACGTTCGCAAATGTTGACTCTCATTAATTTTTTAAATAACAAACATGCGCAATTACAGAGATCATTGAGCGTCGATCTCACTTACTTCGCTATCTACTGCTTTAAAGTGAACATTATTCAAAGAAAACTTTTTTGATTAAACTTCGCAATTGAGAAAAGTCACATAAGGATTAATTTGCATACAACAGGATTAAATTTGCAATACATCCTTTATAATTTGAGTTCAATGGTGTATACCAAAAAAATCATCGTTCATACAGCAAGTGTACCATGATTGTACTGAAGTAAAAATTCCAAAGGATGTATTGCAAATTTAAAAAGTTTTTCTAGTTTATTTATTTTGCATAAAGCAGGATACGCAAAGTCAAGAATGCATAAGAGTAGAGAATGTCCGACTTTGTGTTAAACAGTTGTTCAAATCGTTGGTAGATTATTCCACAGTGTAGATTTTTTTATTACGTAGAAATAAAAATTTGCGAACGCAAAACTCCTAGATGAGGTTTTTCAACAAATTACACTTTTGAATAATTCAAATTAGTCAAAATATTCCATGTTTTAAAATATAAAATCATTTATAAATCCGAATTTGACAACATTACGTTGAAAAAAAACCCCATCTGAGTATTTTACGTTTACAGATTTTTGCAGTTCGAAGTTTGCAAAATGAAAAATTGTAAACACAAAATGCATAAAACAAATTTTTCTACATAATACTGTGGAATAATTGAAATTATTGGAAATATTTGATGTTTTAATATGTAAAAAAATTTATACGTTGGATTCAACAAAAACGGTGAATATTTGACAACGTCACGTGAAAGCAACATCATCAAAGAGTTATACGTTTGCAGTGTTTTTTTGTTTGCAACTTCGCGGTTATCATGTAGAATAATCTACAGTATTACGTAGAAAAATTGTTATGTAGATTATACAACAAATTGTAGATTATTCCACAGGTGGTAGTAGATTTTTTACATGATAAAAAATTTACACCGTGGAATAATCTACCTATAATTTGAACAACTGGTTAACACACAGTCGGACATTCTCTACTCTTATGCATTTTTGGCAAAGCCGATGTTACTCAGCACTAATTGCGCAACCAAATACTACATATAACAATATTAACAAAGAATATTATCACAATGCAGTGTGTCTCAGCGGGGACTCGATCCAGGGACCTTCAGTATGCAAGACGTAAGATCTGCCACTGCACCACAGCCTTAATCCTGTTGTATGCAAATTATTCCTTACGTGACTTTGGTCCATTCTTCACAATTTTATCAAAATTTCACGACGCATTTGAAGGTGCGTTTAAAATTATGGAACTTAAGCATTTTTTTTAAATCAAAATATGCAATAGTTTTTTGTGTGTATAAATACATAAATAATTAACCGACGAATAAATAAATAAATTAAAAAAAAATAATAATAATAATACCTTCCCATTTATCTCTACCGACCACATAAAGACCGTCATTCTCACAACCAACGTATTGAACCGTGTCATCTTCATAAGAAATCCTCTAAAATTAAAAGCAACGAGTGTAAACGACGTTCGGTGATTGCTTCTACGTAGGTGGCCAAGCTTAATTAAAACCATTAAATGTACTCGCATTTGCCACGTGATATTACATAAATCGATAATTCTTTCGACAAGCGTCATGTTTTATGCTCTAAACGCTAAGCAAATGGCCACATGTGATATCGCCATGTTGAGAATTTCGAGCCTTTTGAAACATAATAAAAGTGATCAATCAAACCATTTAAGATTTGTCATGTAAATACAACGAAAAATATGCAAAAGCAATTGATATTATCAATTGATGTTTGTTTTTTTATCTTTGCAATATGCAAAAAATAATATAAACAAAACAAAAACACACGGCATACTAAACTTTGTGTTTTCATTTATTCCGCAAGGGAATTTTCGCTTCCTCAAAGAGCGCTAAGACGTGAAACGCCAGTACAATCCGCGACTGAGATGGAATAAAAATTAAAACGTTTAAAGCTCATTAGGTTGCTTATGTGACGTGACTTAAGAACTATGAGGCTGAATAAATCGAGTTTCTGAAAAATAATGCGAAACAATTAGCCATTTTTAGCTTTTTTTTGGCGTAAAAATAGAGGATCCAGGACTTGAATCTGTAGTCCCCAGCACCAGTACCTCATTGACTCATATCGACATGCTGCGTTACAACATCGTCCCCAGCATTACATTACAATTCGTATTTATAAGGTGTCATATATTTGTGAAACAGCATTGTACCGAATGTTTTTACATTTATTCGTCTGTTCAGGAACTTCTTTTGTCATGTTTTTGAAACATTATCATAACGGGATTTTTTACACTTACTTGTCTGCTCAAAAAGTTTTCTTTGATCAGAGAGGTGAGTTGCAGTCGTATTTATAAGGTGTAATAATTTGAAACATTATCAAAATGGGAGTTTTTACACTTACTAGCCTACCCGGGAAGTTTCGCTCGATCGGAGAGGTGACTTGGAATGGAACTCGTATTTCTAAGACATTTATATTTTTGAAACATTATTACAACGGGAGTTGTAACACTTACTTGTCTGCCCAGGAAGTTTCCCTCGATGGGGGAAGTGACGAGTGGGGCTCTGACGCCATTGCCACCGTTTTTCTCGACATCACCGCACGCCACTTCCCAACCTCTGACGCCATTGTATTTACTAAATTAAGTTTGGAGGATTTTTCAGTGAAATTGAACATCTTAGGACTATTTTTATTAATTTTATATCATTTTAAACCAAAAGTTTTAGAACTGAGTTTCAGCTTTTAAAATTACGTTGCTATATACATATTTTTCATTATATGAATAATTAAAAACAATGCCACTGATTATTTTGTTAATTTTTTTGTAAACAAACCTTTTTAAAGGGTATTAAAATCGATAAAAAACGTCTCAAAATGCCGAGAAAATAAATTAAACATACTTCAAGCTTGAATAAGATTTTAAATTGCTAATTTAAGAAGCGAAGCTTTGGAGCTTGGAACTATCGATTTAACCTATCAGCCAAACCTTAGGGTTTCCAAGTGGCGCACCAAGTTTATTAGTTTCGGCTCTAAGTTTAATAAGTTCCAAGCTACCTAAATCTTGGAGGGAGGACAACATGATCTCGCTTTGAACAACTAGACTGAATTACAATGCTATACAAACAAAAAGTAAAAAATATACATTTTTTATTTAATTTATTTATACCCAAAATATAATAGAAAACTAATGGTTTTACTTACAAGTGGCGCACAAAATATTTTTGCAATGTAAAATATAAGTATAAACAGAATTTAAATAAAAAACATTTTAAAGTAATTAATAAAAAAAATAAAGCTTACTTTTCCTTTTTATATTCGGCACCAATGAAAGTATTCTTTAAGTTTGATTCACAAATTTTACCCGTACAGTAGCCTAAAATAATTTAACAAGCGTTTAACTCTTTTATTGTCTAGTCACCTGTTGTATTCGCTATAGGTATTTTTCAAAAAATACTATTAAAGTAAATGATAACATTTAAGATTTAGCCTAATTTTAGAGTTTCGCTACTGTGTTAAAAAAACCGTTTCTTGTCTATTACAAGGTTGTCCATGAAGATTCGTCATAATATATTTATTTATTGTTGGGTGCTTAAAAAATGCCAAAATACTTGCGGATTACGCGCTAACCGTAAACATATTTTATTCACATTTTATTTTAAAACAATTTAATCTGCTAATGGGTACAAAACAATTGTTCTCTTTGGTAAAAATATTTGATTTTGTAGCATCACAAATAGTATACAGCAAATGTATTGCAGCCATTTATGGTTAGACTGCAAATCCAAAACTTGTTATTCAGTAAGTTGGTTATTTTTATTTACCAGATATTGAGGATGAAATTTAATGTCTTACTAATTGCAAAATCGTTGTAGTAGTATGGATATTTTTTTTTCAAATTAAACCGCTTCCGCTGCTAAAAGGCGAAATCGTACCAAGGAGTTTTTCCATGCGACAATGTACGTTTTAAGATTTTGCGTCTATTAAGCATAAAACGCGCTTTAAAGCTCTTCCAAAAACAAACCTCTCTGGGATAAAAAAGCGGCTTCGAACAAAAATTTACATAAAAATTACCGCTCTATGGCGAATTTTAACCTTTGAGATTTTTTCGTTGCATAACCGCGGAAGCTATTGCGCACCAGTGCAGCACTGTGTTAAACTCCGCGTCCGGCGGCCGGTGGACGCGGAGTGTAGTTTAACACAGTGCAGCACTGGCGCAAAACTCCTGTGCGGATTTGCAGCGGAAAAAAATACCAAAGGGTTGAAAATTAGTAAAATCGTAATGTTTTCAACTAAAATCTTCGAGTAGCGACTTAAATTTGGTACTTAACAATGACAAAAGTAACACTAAGAATTGTAGCGAAAAAAATGCTACAATAAAAAAATAATAAAATAATGATGCTTACAGTCTTTCAGATGATAGGTGGGATCTTTGATCTTGCCGCCGTTCCCCGTCATTTTAATTCGCACGTAAGGTTTGACGTTTTTCCGTCCGTCCGTAAGGCACTTGGTCCCGATTTTCCTCCCGATAACGTCGCCTTGATCCACCTTACCGCCGTGGGTGAAAGGCTTCACGAACGAAATCCACACGGTGTACCCTGAAAATGGAGAAAATGGGCTCAGATCAATTTTTGTCAGCGCGAAAATACTATATTTTTTTGGAGCAAAGCGAATCGGTAAGGCACTTGGTCCCGATTCTCCTTCCGATTACGTCGCATAGATCCATTTTACCGCCGTGGGTAAAAGGTTTATTACAGGAAATCCACAGGTAAAATGGTTGTGGGCGGAGCTAAAAATTGGAGTTCCCTACGTTCATTGGAGATCATTTTTCCCATGCGCTAATTGGCTTAAAGTGATTTTATAACGTCATAAATCGGTGAATATCTTTAACACTGAACAAGTTCCGTTTAAATTGGAAGGTTTTGACCATCGTGTTGCGCCTTAAATAAATCGTAAAATCGTGAAAATGTAAAGTTGCAACATAGTTCTGAATGGCTTTTTTTACCTATCAGGAATTGAACTTGAAAATTGAACAAATTTTTTTGCAGTATTTTTTTTCTAATGTTTCTTACCTTGCCAGTCGCCCGTGCCCTCTATTTTGACCCCGTAATCCGCGCACTTTTTATCCTCTTCGTTATAAAATGGGGCGAAGTCCTCCATGTTGCCCGAAATCGGCGCCATGACTTCCTTCCCGATTTTACACTGGATATCAACAGCTTCTATCATCGTTCCGCCAAACCTGAAGACACAAAAAACAAATAAAATATAATTTAATAAAATCTAAGAATCCAAATAGGTGAACCTAAAGTAACATTATCTGCTACAAATCCAGCACAGATAACTTTAGCTAATATATGAACCTAAAATTATAGAGCTACTCCAATTCTGAAAATTCTGAAAACCCAGATTGGATACGAGATTGGCCATGTGCTGATAACTAAATGAGATTTTTATTAATACCTCCCGATGCCCAATTGAGATATTCAAAATTGAAAGTCTGTAGATGTTTCTCAGTAATTTAAACTACAAAAGGTTACATTGAATGGATGGCTGCCTACACTGGGTAATAACTGGCTAGTACCTGACAAATTCTTGATAAACTTACATTTATGGTTACTATTATAATTTATCTATATTTTGACTATATTACAATTATAATATGGTTTTGTGATTCTAGCTAAACATTAACAATTTACACCATACCTTAGTAAAATACGTTTTAAAAGGCAACGGCTATAATGCCCACCAGCTACCTTTCTTAGGGCTTAAAGCCTTAGGTTGAGAAGTCAAAGACCGTATCCACAAGCATAGGGTAACCAATGTTAAAATTCCTAACAAAACAAGGGTGCAATCGATTTTATCTAAGCTCCAGTGAAAACTATTGAAACTGTTTTACTAAGGGCTGGTTCATACTTATGACAAAACGTCCTTTGGACAAAATCCAAAGGACTTTTGTCCTTTGGACTTTCTCCAAAGGACAAAATCTAAAGGGAAAAGTCCAAAGGGAAAAGTCCAAAGGAAAACGTCCAAAGGAGAAAATCCAAAAGACAACGTATTCATACTTTTGTCCTTTGGACTTTTCCCTTTGGATTTTGTCCTTTGGACTTTGTCCAAAGGACAAATTCTAAGTAGCGTTCATACTTCGTCCAAAGGCAAAAGTCCAAAGGACGTTTTGGCTTGTCCAAAGGACATTTTGGCTTTTATAAAATTGTCCTTTGGACTTTGTCCAAAGGACGTTTTGTCATAAGTATGAACCAGCCCTAAGTTTACAAAAACCATCAAGAATAGAGCACTCTTAAACCATATATTTTTGCTGATTTACAATATAAAAATGTAGGGTTTACTGTATTTGTAGGCGGTGTTACTAAAAACATGGTTAAAACCTTCCCATTTAAACGGAAGTTGTTTATTGTCAAAAATCTCAACAGAATTATGACATTATAGTATCACTTGCAACGAATAAATAATAGAAAAAAATCTCCAATTAAAACGAAAATTTCCTATTTTGAGCGCCCCCTATTTTGATTTCTACGGAACAAAACATTTAGCTGCAAATCACGAATAATACTCGCAACTTGAGGGATCTTAAGCTTCTAAGGTGAGTGAATAAGTAAACTAGGTTACTGAATATAACGCAATAATATAATAAAGATGTAACAACTTAAATTAAACAACCTGGCGCAGCCGAATCCACCACAGTCTGCAGTTCCATCTTTTTCTCGAATATTATTGTTCTTGTTTCCTTCGCACACTTGATGCATGCATCCCAGCCCCTGCACTGAAATCAATAAAAACAAATAAGATTTTTTGTAGCGGCTTTTGATTTTGTATTCTATTATTAGCAGATATTTCTGTGAATTACAGCTTCAAGACCCACTTTTCTAATTAAATTGGGACATTAGGGCTTGGAGCTGGTCTCGAACTAGCGAGCGACTTTTCCCTCGATATGTTCCCTATGTTCACAACTGCATCAAGTCATTCATGGCAACGCGTTAACTTTTTAACCATATAACTTTCTAAAAAATTTGGTTTTGAATTTGCTTGTAACTTCTCACCAATTATAATAAAACATTATATTTCATTTAAGATTTCAATTTCATTTTGTTAGACTTTTAGAAACCGCAAGCAACAGCTTTTTTTATTATTTAAAATAAATTGATATACATTATTTTCATCACTGACATTAATCGAAAAAAAATAAAGTTTCATTAAACTTGGAAACATAATTATTGTCAAAATGTGACTGTTTTATAGGCCGATTATAAGTTTTAAATATCTTATATTGTAAAATAATTGAAATTTAACACGTAATCACCAGATTAAACAAGAACAGAATAAATTTTTGAACGTGCAGAAATCTTTGGGCCAACCCCCGTTGACTTCCAAAATGAAGCACAAGAAGAAGCTGACCGACTTAGATGTGGAAAACCAAACGGAATCTGACACTGACGAATATCAGCTTTCAAAGTACTTTAAAATTTATTTTATGTTTTAATTGTATTATTTTTAATCTGTACCAGAATTTTTTTATCTGCACTAAAATTTTATTAAAATACACAATATGGTTTCAATAATAATTTGTTGCATTTTTGTGCTTTTTACTGCTAGAAACCTTTTGTTTTTCAAAACTGGGAGATCTGCGGTTTTTGCAAGGCTCAACCTCACAAAGAGCGCCCAGAAGTTTTTAGCCCTCTGCGCAATCTGGAAATGCCGCCCCCTGCGCTTTATTAATAGTTTTGCCCCTGTTTTATTTCCCACCTCTTATTGCCCTCTTCATAAAAAAGTACTAAAAACTTATGGCACGATTTTTGAACAATATGGCGCCATTTTAAATCAATTTTTCTGTCTCTTTTTCTTCTTTTTTTTCTTTTTTTTTCCTACTTTTTTTCTCTTTCTCTTCTGCTCGTCCTCCCATTTTATTGCCCTCCCCACCTTCATTTCAAAAAAATTGCCCCCTATGCCACCCCATTTTTGAATTACCTCCCCCTTAATAAAACCTCCGGGAGGCAGTGCACATGTCCAAGTTTTAGACCCCTCAAAATTTTAAACGGCTGGTTTCATGGCTTAGGTGTTAATTAACATTGAGCTCTGTTTATTTCACAAAACGTATTGATTTTTCATTCCCTACAGAAATTTACTCTGAACATAAAATTTTTGTCAAAAAAAGCAAACAATTTTCTGGCTAAAAATTAATCGATATTTTAATTTTAAATTTTAAAATTTTTAGCGCGTCGGAATCTGCAGCTTCTGCTTATCAAAGCGAATCCGAATGGGAACCGGAAGTTCGAAGGTACGTGGGTTTCTTTTAATAAAATAATTTCGCATTTTTGGAATTTCTTAGTGATGGGCGGAACTGCGGAACCCCCGGAACATTGGAACCGGAATTGAGATTTTGCAAAAATCTGGAAGCGGAATTCCAAATTTTGCCCGGGACATACGGAAGTGCAAATGCCCATCACTAGAATTTGCATTTAATTTGGGTTGCAACAGGACAAAAAAAAGCCAAACAGGACAAAAAATGAAACAGGACCAAAAATGTTTTTATCTGGCAACAATAATCATTAGAATGACTAACCTATGTCATAAATTTGATTTACCGATGTAAACTTCCAAATCACTTTTTGTAGTGATAGGCAGAACTGCGTAACCCCGGAACACCACAACCAGAACCGGAATTAAGATTTTACAAAAATCCGGTAGAGGAACCGTAACCGGAATTCCAAATTATGCCCGGAACATCCAGAACCCGGAACCGAAACTGTCTATAAAAATGCGCAACCACCGGAACGAAAACCGGCATTGAGATTTTCTAAAAATTCGGAATAGGTACCGGAACCAGAATTCCAAATTTTTCCCGTAGCCCGGAACTTACCATCACTACTTTTCACTGTTCCGCAATATTTGACAAAATAGCTTTTTCGATATTATTGCAAATAAACGCGATCGCGACGGCGGCTCAATGACGACAATTTTGTAGTGAGTGGCTCGCAGTCGGACTAAGTTTTTTTTTCAGTGTAAAATAGTTAAATGAAATGTATTTAATTTGAAAAACGAAAATGTAATTTATAAAATCTTCGTTACTATGACAAAATGAGTCAAAACGGTCGTAAAATAAAATACTCGTGACTGTAACAATTTTAATTTTTTAACAAACCAATAATATAAACGGTATGATAAATCAAACTCACGCTGACTTTATACTTATTTTGTGATTCTGTGTGTTGTTTCGTAGTAACGACGAAATGTAAAATTATTGTTATTTTTTTGCAGATCCACGCGATTGCGACGGCGGCGTAGCGATGATGATTTCGTGGTGAGCGGCTCCGGGTCGGACTCGGACTATAAGCCCCGACGGAAATCAGCCCGCCGCTCCTCCGCCAAAAAGAAGCCGAAAGGGAGAGGACGCCGTGGACGGAGGGACAGCCCCTCCTCTGAGGACAGCCTGGTGGAGAATGTGAAACGGGGGTAAGTCTAGGGGTTTTAGCTTTTGTTTTAAATTTTATTTGAGGGATTTTGGAGAATGAATTACTTGTCGTTATCCTCAAATTACTTTGTTATTTGTGGTAAAAAAAGCTACAAAGCGGCGGGAGAAAATTTTGGAGATGGACTAACTCGCCTAAAGGCTGGTTCATACTTATGACAAAACGTCCTTTGGACAAAGTCCAAAGGACAATTTTAGAAAAGCCAAAACGTCCTTTAAATTTTTTCCTTTGGACGAAGTATGAACGCTACTTAGAATTTGTCCTTTGGACAAAGTCCAAAGGACAAAATCCAAAGGGAAAACTCCAAAGGACAAAAAGTATGAACACGTTGTCCTTTGGATTTTGTCCTTTGGGCTTTGTTCAAAGGACGTTTTGTCATAAGTATGAACCAGCCTTAATCTAATTATCGGTGCATCTAATCGTCCATCTATGCGTTGAGCTTCTTTTCCTTTTGTATTTTGGTAAAATATCTCGCCTCCAGTTTTGTGATTTTGGTAAAATATCTCCACGTTTTGTAAATATCAGAACCCCCCCTCCCCCTCCCCGGAATGTAAAAGCGGCGACAATAGGTCACCGAAGGGGGGGGGAGGGGGCACCCCCCCCCCCTACGGCCTCTGAGACCTACCCCCCCCCCTAAGGCCCATTTTTGACCCCTCCCCCCCCCCTTCTCGCTGGAAAAAGCGACCCCCCCGAACTATTTCGACCCCCCCCCCCCAATCCCAAAACAAAAACCAACAAAATTGTCAATTTTGGCAAAAAAAAAACACCCCGAGCCCCCCCCAAAAAAAAACACCCCGCCCCCCAGCAAAACCCCCCCCCTACCACCCCCTAGCCTTTCGCTCGGTGTTTATGGTGGCTGCCCCCCCCCCCCTCGGTCTTTCCCCCCCCGCCCAAAAATAAAAAAGTACCCAAAAATTATGGCGCCATTTTGACATATTATGGCGCCATCATCGCAAAATTTTTGCAGGTTTTATCCTATTTCAATGCCTTTTAAGCCATTTTAGACCTAGTTTTACTTAAATTTCGTTTTTTTGTCCTTTTTTTCTTTTTTACCTAACTTTTTTTCTTTTTTCTCTCTCTTTTTTCCTCTCTTTTTTCTCTTTCTTCCCTGCTTGTCCCCCTCGTTTCATTGCCCCTCCCCCATTTCAAAAAAGTTGCCCCCCGTGCTCCTCTCGTTTTAGAATCCCCCCCAATAAAACCCGGGAGGAAGGGCAGGCAGTGCACATGTCTGGAATATACGAATATATTATTTTAGTGAATAAATAAATGAAAGTGTCTCTTTGCCGAGATAATAAGTTTTACAGAATTGGGGTAGAATGGACAGTTTATCTTGAGATTTATTATTATTAATTTTTGTTTCAATTTTTAGTATAATCTACTTAAAAGTTTAGCCTCGTTTCGGTGGTTTTTAAAGCATAGTAAAAAAATATTTAAGGTGTTTAACTTAAGTCTTAAAATCGCGTTAATATATTCTTGTGAAGGATTGTAATGTCTTAATAAAAAAGGGTGCATGTCTGTTAGAATCAAAGGTTAAACCTGTTCTGTCAAATTTTTGGGTGTTTCCATAAGGCCAATACAAAATTCATTAATTTCCTTTTTTGTAGTCAATCACACGTCGTGTACAATTCTTAAGTTAAAATAACATAAAAAATTAATCAGTTATGTTATTATAAAGAGGGTATAAAAATTTTTTAAAATAAAATGCGATTGAGTGTCAGTGAAACTGATATTAAAAGTTTTTTGACGAGTAAGCGATGACTTATTTTAATATCCTCGTTGAAAACTTTGTATTGCTTAAGGTAGAACGATACAGTTGCAAAAATTTCATCAATTTTTCCCAAAACAGGTACCCGGGGGTTTTCGGAAGTCCTGATGACGAATCCGACCTCTATTTTTCAATTCGACCCCCCGGGGGGCACTAGGGGGGTTGCGACCCCCTCCTTTGGGGGCATTCTGACTATATAGTTGGTTTTACCTGAAAACCTCCTCAAAACACGTACTCAGGGTTGAATACAGTATTGAATAATGAACACTTTTTTTAATTAAAAAGTTATACATTAAAGAAAAAAAAAACATTTTTTGAGGTTAAAAATATTGCCCAGAGAGACTCGAACCCAGAGCTCCTGGATTCTAAGTATGACGCTCTAACCACTCGGCTACTGCTCCGTCTGAGATTTTTGCTTAAAAGGGCCTTTTAAACAAACGTTTCTAAATGTAGTTTCCCGACGTCAAATTAAAAAATATAAATGAAAGTTTAATCATTTGATAGAAATTAGCTTGTTCCCAAACTTTAACACAGCAGTTGGACCATAATTCTGAGCCTGTTTTTAAGTTTTTAACGAAATCTCTACTATCACTTCTTTTTATTTTTTATTTTAACAATTTTAGCAATAAAACGAAATTAAAAAAACTTCAATGGTAGGGATTTCGCTGTAAATTTTTGTGGGCATGTACATTTGGTGTATCTAACTTGTGTTATATTTTTATTACGTAATAATAACTCTGGTTCTGTTAAATTGGGAAAAACTGTTTTAAAATGCCTTTTTTCAACGAAGCATATCTCGGCGTCGAATAGTCTACCAAAAATGTTAAGGATACCGAACTGACCGGGAAAAAATACCTTTTCTTCCAACATATAGTTTGCTTCTGTCCGTCACGTACCTCACGAGTTATACACAAAAAACGACAGGGTATCGTAACTGTATCGTTCCACCTTAAGCAGTTAACAGCGAAAAATTTTTTAGTAGGTACAATTCGGAGAGTTCAGATTCAGACGAAGAATACAATCCAAGAAAAAAGAAAAAGAAACAAGGTCAAAC
>JASAMX010017092.1:0-13867 GCA_030248175.1 Microlaimidae sp. YZB2_3
AGCAGACATGTTGAAGTAAAAAGCGCAAATTTGCGTAAATCTACTGGTGTGTTGGTCAAAACTCTGGGCAAAAATATTAATTCCCACATTTTAAACAAAATTTTTTTTAGTAATATACTTCCATCAATGTTACCTCTTCTGGTTTGGCTGTCTACTACCCAATTTTTTTAAAAGATCGCATCAAACTTGAAAAATCCCTTTTTTCTGCTCTGAGAATGATTCACAATGACTATCAATCTCCTTTCCTGGTGACTTTGCAAAGAAAAAGTGGGTGTACATCAGTTGGTTTACTTGCTGCTAGCTTCCGTTCAAGATCAAATTTACTGCTACCACCATGGACTTAGAAGCTCACCTGAATTAGACTTTTTTCCTGTTAATGAACAAAAATTTATAAAATCCGATCGGTTGCGTAATAATAATTTTGAATATTTTGCTGTCCCAAAAACATTTTATGAGAACTAATTTTTCTGCACTTTGACAATCAATTTGGCTTTGGAATGATTTAAGCACCAAATTTTGTGAGCAAACCAGACAAAAAATTTATAGTAACTTACGTGGTTTTTGTAATTTACATGAATTATTTCATGAGAATGTATTTTATAATGTGTACTAGATCTTTATATTCAACAATTTTATTTTTTCTGCAGTAACCAATAATTATGATTAGGGCTGGTTGTGTGGGCTATTTTGTCAGTGGAGTCCGGAATCCTACTGACAATATAGTTTTACAGTTGGTCTTGATCATTTTTGGTGGATTATTGCTGTGGTTTCCGTTTTTTTTTGTTTTTTAGTAGTGTTCTTTTATTTCAATGTTTATATAGGTAGATGCAAATTTCAGTGCTGTAACGTTTACAAGCTTTTGTGTCTTTCCTGTCTATGTATTTACATGACAAAATAAATTTATTTATTTATTTATTTATTTTATTATTTAATATAAGGCGACTTTTAATTTAACAAATACATTGACAGCTAATTTGTCTTATGTAATAAATAGAAACATTAAAGAAAAAGTCGCCTTATATTAAATATGAATTTTTCAATGTTTTTCGGACTTAGAACTTGATATTTGATTTTAAAAAGCTGTTAATATGGCGGTATGTTTTGCTTTATACGAAAATAATGATAAATTACAAAATTTAATGCACAATGCGATAACTTATTTTGACAGAAATTTTTCATGGTTACTGTGACGCTTGCGTTATACTTTTTTGTATCGTTTTGACGACGTGTGACTTAACTAATACTGTGGTATTTACAGCTGGTTAACTCATGTAAAAGTTAATCCATTTTGAGAGAAATTTATTTGAATTAAGTTTTATTAATGGTTAAAAAACGCAAACTAAAGCTTTTACACGTATTGTTTTTATTCGGTTTTGTTTTTCTGAAAATTTCACAAAATCTGTTATTAATTTACAGGTTTTAAAGAGACTTGTTTCAGTCTTTTCTGGCATTTAGTTTTTAGTCTTATGTAGTTTTATACTATTCCATTTAATATAAGGCTTTTTTTCGAAACTTTGTTTCGTCTTTTGCTAGAATTTCCGCCTTTTAATGCATTGAATTCAATGTCATTTATTAAAGATATAAAACATTAAAAAATTTACTCATTTTAAAAGAAACGTCATGGTCTCCTCATGATATGAATACAATTATTTTCATATCCAAAACTTCAATGTAATTTTAAGTAGTATACTATACAAAAATTGTCTGGGTAACTCCGTAAAATTGTATGGAACGTGAAAGAACCATTTTATTTTTAAACAACAAAACCACACCATTGTAAATGGTTTTTTCAGGTTCCATACAATTTTACGAGGTTACCCAGACTAGTCTTTTCTCGTATTAAATTTTTGAAGTGATTGTAGCTTCATAGTAATCCATACAAAAAAGAGTTTTTTCTGTTTCGATTTTGATAAATTTCCGTCTATTGAAACATTGTACCCCGCAGCGCTCACACGTCACCCAAGATTTATTTCATTTTATTTTTTTAAATATTTTTATTGTTGCCATATGGCTGCTAATTAGTGGTAAGGATATTTTTTCGCTCTTTCCGTTGAAAATTAATAATTTTTATAAAAAGGTAAGGAATCATAATTTAAACCAAAAAAATAACCACAAGAGAATGTGTATTACTGAATGAAGTTACTTAATATGTAATTCAGTAAGGAAAAAAAGTGTCACACAAGTACCCCAGTACCTAATGCGTAACTTAGAAAAAAACTGGTCGTTTTTCACATGAACAGAGGTTTAACTACAGGCAATAGAGCATATTCGAGAATGAAATTCAGGTGAGGGGGCAATTTAGCATCTACGTGCAAAAAATCAACTCCAAATATTCACCACAGGAAAAAATTTTTGGGGGACCCCAAAAAAAAAAAAAAAAAAACAAAAAAAAGTTAAGCAAATTAAGCTTTTTAGTATGAAATTCAGGTGTGTTTAGCAAAAGTTTTTAGGTTTTTAATATCAGAAAAATATGGGTAATATTTTAGTTATGTAAAATGTTTAGATTTTTAATTGGCTAAAAAACTATTAAAGGTTTTGTTGATTTCGATGACGCCCTCAACAACGGTTAAACGCGCAGTGACTTAACCCATTTAATATAAGGGAAAGAGCGCTCCGCGCTCTTCCCTGATTGCTAACCAAGAAAATAATATTTTAAGATCAGGCAATATAAACAGTTTTTACAAAGTTGTTAATAATAAGATTAAAACAAAAGAAAATATACCACCATTGTTAAAAGAAAATAATACATTTACCGAATCTGACAATAAAAAAGCAGAACTTTTTGCACATTATTTTAGTTCTGTTTTTACTAAAGATAACAGAATATTGCTTGATTTTAATCCTATTGTTATTAATAGACTAGTTCGGAATAAGCGTCTTTTACTGTACAAGAGAGAGTACAAAAAGAAAAAAAGAAAATTTGAAAAAATCTTAGCTTTCTTAGTTTCTTAAGTTTAAACCTATACTTCATAAAAATTGCTACACGATTATATGTTTCACTACGTTGAAGTGCTGTAATATATCAGTTTGTGCTAAATAAATTTTTGTTTTTTAATTAAACGTCACAATAGTTTAAAATCACCACTAAAATAGTATTATCCTGAACAGTGATTTCGAATTAGTAAAAATAAAGATGAAATTTGTGCTTTTAAACTAATTTTAAACCTACATAGTTTTTTTTAATGTTTTGCTTGTAAAACTATTCAAAACTTAAAAATTAATTTTAAAAAGTCCATTCCAAACTTTTAAATTAAGCATTTTTTGTAATTGAAACATTAAAAAACTGGAAAACAAGCGCGCCAGCAGCGCCGTACCTACAAAGCGGCAAAAAACTAAAAATCCCCAAAAACTGCTTTTGCTTTTGCAATATTTAAAAAATATTTAAGAAATTTTGAAGAGAAGGGGTCGAGATTTTAAACCAATAAATATTTGAAATACTTTAAACCGTAAAATGTACTAGTCGCTCGCTGTTTCTCAATTTTCCCTCTACATATGATTGGCGCTAGTAGTTATGTACCCTCTTCCTTACACTAAAAAAACCCTTATTCCGAACTAGTCTATACCTTAAGTGATATGTCTTTCAGTGTAAGTAATGTTTTAAAAGTTATAAAAAAATACCAAATAAAATGTTAAGGACACCCTGACAGTTTACCAGCTTATTTTTTAAAGAAAATAGCGACAGGAATTGCTGTACCATTAACTAAAATATTTAAAAAAATCCTTCGATTCTTGAGTTCTACCATTGGCTGGTTAATAGCTTTAGTAAATCCATTTTTTAAAAAAGGACCAAAAAGTCTTAAGAACAATTACCGTCCAGTTTCTTTAACATTTTACTCATGTAAAATAATGGAGCATATGGTTAAAGATGAACTTCTTCTGTTTTTTAAATGTATTTTGTCTAGGTGCCAATATGGCTTTTAAGCAAAAAATTCAACTATAACCCAGATTCTAGAAATTTTAAATGACTGAACTTTGGCTTTAAAAAAACAAAAAAACATGATTGATGTAAGCTTTTGACAGGGTTTCACATGTAGTATGACTGCGAATTTCAATAATTATTATTTAGTGTATTTTAATTGATGTATTTTGTATTTTTTTATGTGCTTTGAAATTTAATATTTTATTTAAAAGTTTTGTAGTCAAAATATAAAATAGCTAAATTGATTCATAGGTTATTACAAAAACTTATCTAAATTTTTTCAAAAGTCATCCTGCGAGTTATCCAGACAAAGCCAAAGCAAGCGCATCGGTATTTTTCGTGAGCTATAGTCTTTCCACAACGTACATGTTACCCAAAACATAAGATTTTCAACATTAACCAATCGGGTAATCTATGGGATCAAAATTAACCAATCCTCATAGATAAATTTATGGCTAAATTTCAAAGTTTTGAAATAAAATTATAAATAGGCTTTGGCAAAAACATGTGTAAGTTTCGTTGTTGTGACTATCTAAATTTGAGGAGGCGAGCTGTATTTAAGCGAGAAACTGTAAGACAATTTTGTTGGTCGAAGATTCTGCATCTCACAGAACACACGACGTTCGCGCGTTTTGATTTTTATTTTACTTTTACTTTTTTTGAAGAAGAAGATTTTTATTTGAGAATTTTAATTTGTAAGTCCTGGCCAGGCTGAGATAGAATTATTTTTACTGAGAATCAGGGAAGAGCGCGGAGCGCTTGTTAGGAAGAGGGTACATAACTACTAGCGCCAATCATATGTAGAGGAAAAATTGAAAAACAGCGAGCGACTAGTACATTTTACGGTTTAAAATATTTCAAATATTTATTGGTTTAAAATCTCGACCCCTTCTCTTCAAAATTTCTTAAATACTTATCAAATATTGCAAAAGCAATAGCAGTTTTTGCAGATTTTTAGTTTTTTGCCGTTTTATAGGTACGCGCTGCTGGCGCGCTTGGTTCCCAGTTTTTTAATGTTTCAATTACAGAAAATGCTTAATTTTAAAGTTTGGAATGGACTTTTAAAATTAATTTTTCAGTTTTAAATAGTTTTACAAGCAAAACATTAAAAAACCTATGTAGGTTTAAAATTAGTTTAAAAGCACAAATTTCATCTTTATTTTTACTAATTCCAAATCACTGTTCAGGATAATACTATTTTAGTGGTGATTTTAAACTATTGTGACGTTTAATTAAAAAAAAATTATTTAGCACAAACTGATATATTACAGCACTTCAACATAGTGAAACATATCATCGTGTAGCAATTTTTATAAAGTATAGGTTTAAACTTAAGAAACTAAGAAAGCTAAGATTTTTTCAAATTTTATTTTTTTCTTTTTGTACCCCCTCTCGTACCGTAAAAACGCTTATTCCGACTCTAGTCTATTCACTTAATAAACCTTTTGTTATAAATTTACTGGTGCATCACAATATCATAAATTTGCAAAAGGATTATCCCCTTAATATCCGTTTTTAGCGTTTTTGGTATTTTGATCTCTTTTTTGTTGGGGGTGGTTTTCTAGTGTACCCTCCAATTGTAAAGGAGGGGAGGTATTGTGTTGACAGTTTAGGAATTTTTTGGTCCAAGGGGAATAACTCCCAACCCTCATGTCTACCTAACAGTCTGTCACCTTTCCCTTGGGTAAAGTATAAAGTTTGGCGACTGATGATTATAAAGTTGGCGTCTTGTATTGCCAGTTTTTTTGGTAAAAATTAAAATCAGTTGTTAGCCATGGGCAAACATAAGGAAGGAATTTTTTGAAGGTATTTTGAATATATGTGCTGATAAAAGGTGTCTGTGGGTGGTACTGGGTCCGGCACAAAAGAGTCCCGGCACAAAAGAGTCCTGAAAAAAATCGCAGCTGGCACAAAAGAGTCCTGGCACAAAAGAGTCCCGGCACAAAAGAGTCCTGGAGAAAATGCATTCATGCACCCAAGCGCTGCGAGCGCTGAAGTCGGCACAAAAGAGTCCTGGCATATAATCAATTTTTCACAGCTGAGATACAATGTTCACACCTCAGCTGTCTTCCAGTTTTTTATTTGTTTTTTTAATTAGCCTCTTAAGGTGGAACTTCACAGTTTTTTTTTGACGACAGATCTTTTTGAATTACATTTTGCTATACGTAGTTTGACCTGCTGATTCAATTTTTGAAATTCATTTTTCTGTAAAAAAATGTTATCGTCCACAATCATCAAATAACATCAATAAAATACATGACAAAAATACAAAACATTAATATTAATAAGTTTAATAAGTTATATAATAAAATTATAATAAGTTTATTACCAAAACTATTCTATTTTTTTCATTTTCTATTTGACGTATCTTAAATAATAAAACATTTTTTTAAATTAAGAAGCTAAAAATTAAAAAAAAATTTTTTCGGCGTTAAAAATATGGTCGACCGACAACTCGAACCCATGAATCCGAAGATCCTAGCCCGACGTACTAACCACTTGGCTATTGGATCAGCTGGCTATTGGCGACTAAAAGCAACTTTTAAAGGAATGGTTCAAAATGTAGTTTCTCGGCGTCAATTAAAAGAAAATTAAACGAAAATTAAAAAAAAATGATTCGTTATTTTTAAACGAAAGTTTGGAAATAGTTAGATATAAGCTTTTACCATTTTTTTATTATAAATGATTAAAAAAGGACTTCAGGATTATTTATATTTTTGTAAAAAAAGTCTTTTTTGCAATTTAAAAAAAATCCTGAGATCATTTTGAACCCAAACCACCTCTGAAAGTTGCCCCCTACATTACCCTAATTTATTATAAAATTTCGCCCAAAAATAACGAATCAATTTTTTTTAAAAGGCCTTATTGTGGTTTTCAGAGGTAGAATCCATGGACATCTGCTGCGAACTGGACAAACTTTTCGGTGATGTTTTTATAACCACTGGATAGCACAGATTCTTAACTTTTTATAGCACCCCACTTTTATGGGCCAAAAATTAATATTTATAATTATATGTGACTTGTAGTCCAAGTGGTCAAAACTGTGAAGTTCTACCTTAAGAGGTTGTGTGAAGAATTACGCCGGTAAAAAATTACGTTTTTAAGTATTTTTATTATTTAATTAATAATACGCTCGAAGTTCTGTAAACTATTTAAAAAATAAGAAAAACATGTGTTTGGGTTTGTGTGTGTGTTGTGTTGCGTCATGTGTTGTGTTTGGGTATGAATTATATAATATTGAATTAGTGTTTTTTGTCATAATTAAGTAACAAAATCATGTCTAAATAAGTATTTTAGTTAGGATAAATTTTTTGTTCATAGTTAAAATATTACAATTTTTATCAAATAAGTGTTTTGGTCGTAATTGTAAGGACAACCAGATGTGTCCAATTTAATATGGTTTTAAATAACCACTAAAAATTAAAAAAATATGTCATAAACATTTTTTAAAAAATTATAAAAAATTACGACAGACATCCGAATGTACAAAAAGATTTTGCATGATGATTATATTAATAATGGGAGGTGAGATAAAAATGGATACCACAAATACCTAAAAAGTAGTTATATAATAAATAAAAAACACATAAAAAAGTAACTTTAAATAAAAAAAGTAAATTGTAATAAAAAAATTGAATATATCATTAAATAAATATTAATTGATGAATTTATTACTAAACGAACATAACCTCCTAATATAATTGCAAAATTCTCTTCGATACATTTGAATTTCCATGGTAACCTTTATAGTTTTTTAAATCTTTTGTGTAGTTTTTTAACCAATTTTTTTACTTTAAAAGTGGTATACTTTACTTTTAAAGCAGAAAAAATAGGTAATTTAGAAAAAGGAAAAGTTAACAGAAGTGATTTTTCTACCCTTCAATATCAAGTTCCGGGGCACCAGCCATTTCAAGCAGATGGAGAGACTTATTTGATTATGTTTTATAGTATTCTATATGAATTTTAGGCTATTTTATCGTTTAAATACACGTTGAAAAAAATTTAGTTTAAAAAATTCTGTTTTCTCTGGAAAACATTAATAGTTAAATACCGGTTAAGTGTTGTTAAACATGGCTACAGTATAAGTTTTTACTGCGCCACTTTTAAAAAATTAACAAATTTTTATTGATTTATTATTTTATTTATTTTTTTTTCACTTCTTATTCTACTCCACTTTTTTGTGTCTTAACAGGCGCCTGGGGCTTAATATTTTCGTTGCTTTACCTCCGTACACTTTTTCATTGTATCTCAGCTGTTAAAAATTTATTTTATGCCAGGACTCTTTTGTGCCGACCTTAGCCATAGCAGCGCTTGGGCGCATGAACGCATTTTCTCCAGGACTCTTTTGTGCCGGGACTCTTTTGTGCCAGGACTCTTTTGTGCCAGCTGCGATTATTTTCAGGACTCTTTTGAAGGTGAGCCGTTTCATAAAAAACAAATTGCGTTTGCACCAAAAAACTGTTAATGCCAAGTTTTTTAATAAATTCTTGATTAATAAATTGAAAGAAATAGTTTATATTTTAATACAACTTATTTTTCTCATTGTGGAAAATTTTTTGGAATATAGGGTAGCTGACTTAATTTTGGACAACCTTTTTTGTTTTTTTGGATAAGTTTTTCTGATTTTTCCAATCGACCCAAAATTTCGTCTAAAAATCCAACGATAGCTATTTTTTTATTCCAGTACAAAACTTTAAAATTTCTGTTACATTTCAAGATCAGTGGAGGTTTAAACTTTTTTATAGTGACCGAAATTAAGGCGCAAGTTATTAACTTCGGCCACCTAGAAAAAACTGGCTCTGAACAATAACGACGATTAATTCAATATACACAAAAGTCTCGAGAAGAAACGGAAATAATTCATATATAACGGTGGTTAACTAATAAACATGAGTAAAAAACATAAATAACAGATTGTTTTAAAAAAATGTTGAAAAAAGAGCAAAATAGTTAGTTGTCTAAAATTTTTATGCTCATTTTTTTAGTTCCAACGTTATATACCAATTACGTTTAATTCTTCTCGAGACCTTTGTGTACATTGAATTAACCGTCGTGATTGTTCATAACTATTGCCAAAACGAACAATAAAAATTTTTAAAGGTTGCAAATTTATCCTTAGGTATTGTTCTTGGTACATATAAGTTAATTTTTTCCCGCTTGCAAACAAATCATTGTATAAATTACTCATCATTTTTACAAACAATAGCTCAAAAAATCATTAATTTCGTCTGAATAAATTACTTTAAAAGAATCGAGTTTATTAAAAATGCCGGTAGCGAATCGGGCAGGGAGCGAATTCTCCCGGGAGCGAATTGTCCCTAATGAAGTAGGTTTGATAAAATTTGCGTTCATAAAAACTTCCGGGAGCGAATTGTCCCGGGAGCAAATTGTCCCGGGAGAGAATTGTCCCTAATGAAATCGGTTTGATAAGATTTGCGTTTATAAAAACTCCCGGGAGCGAATTGTCCCGGGAGCTAATTGTCTGGGAGCGAATTGTCCCGGGAGCGAATTATCCGGGAGTGAATTGGCGGGAGCGAATTGTCCCGGGAGCGAATTGTCCGGGAGCGAATTGTCCCGGGAGCGAATTATCCTGGAGCGAATTGGCGGGAGCGAATTGTCCCCAATTCTTTTTATTCAGTGAGCCAATTAAAGAACTTGATCGTTATTCTTAGTCGGATGAAAAAATCATGAAACCTTTGAATCGTCTTTGAATCGTAGTTCGCATTCCTCCATCTCTAACTCTTTTTTTTTGAGTAAACATGCCTGCCCCCTTTCTAAAATCGCCCCCTTTTTTGCTCTAGTCTTAAAACATTTTTTGAGTTGAATTTTAAAAATATCTGCTAAACGAAAGTCTATACGAAAAATAATTTGTTGTTTCTGCGTTGGTTTAAACTTATGAAAACAATTATTACACAGTCAATAAAAAGCCAAAATATATTTTTTGGAAAAATCTACATGGATATCTTTATGCTGCACAACGATTTTTTACTAAAAAAAGGTAAAACCTGCTCTTTGACCACAAAAAGGCGTAGATTAAAGTAGGACTATTGGAAAGTTTAAAGTTAAGGAATTGTCGAAAGGGTGTTTAATATTTAAAAAAAAGTCAAATGGGCGATTGAGGGAGCAGGCTCCACTTTTTTAGTGACAAACCGTTGACCAGCCTAAAGATTTCTGTCAGTGATTTTCTGACAACTCTTTTTTGACATTCAAAAACCAGTTTTTTCAACATTTTGTTAGTTTATTATTTTTATAACATTGTTTGACAATAACAATACATCACTGTTTTACAAAGGAACTCGGTTCTGAAACGTTGGTTACAGTTAATTATTGGCTAAAATTAAAAGCGAAAACACCCAGAAAATTGTTTACAATGCTTTAAGAAAAGTTAATTTAAATATCGTGTGTATATTTTAAGATACAAGAATTTTTTATTCGATCTGAATATGTAAAAGCGGCTGGAAATTCGTTCAAGAAAAACCCGGTCACCAGAAAGCAAGAACCTTTCATATCGCACACGGCACGGTTTCATGGGAATTTTCGTAAAAATTGCGAACGTGATTTGAAGGACCTGGCCCCAGTGAGCAAATGCCAGCTGTCAAAATGCGTATATAAATCAAATTGTACATTTCGGCTAAGCTGTAACACTTGCTTTGGTGTGAAGAAATTTATGTGCAATTAATCCACTATTTGCTGATATTTATGGTACAGGGTCTTTAAAGGCGCCAGTAGGGAACTTGGAGCCGTCGGAAAATTTTTGAAACTTTTTTTAGGTTTTGCGTAGGCGTAGGCTTAGGTTTTAGCGATTTGTATTGTTGGTTCCAAATTCCTTTGGCTCCATCGACCCTAAACCGTATTTTTCTAGTCAAATGAAACAGAAACTATCTTTTTGGCTAAAAGATTATCTGTAGCTGAAACAAGTATTTATTGTGAAAAAAATGGTGATTTCGCGATTGTGCAATTGCTATGAGTATGATTTTGTAAAAGCCATTTTTTGTGTTGCCTTTCGCGTTTACGTGCAACCAATGAGTAATGATTGAAACAATATATATTCAAATTATTTTTGTATAAACGAGTAGCGATTAAAATAATTAAAAATTATTTTATTGTTTTGATACTTCTCAAACTTTCAAAGCAAATGGCTGTGGGCACTAAAATAATTTCTGCCCAACCAATAACAAACCAATGACACACCTCTTTGTGTTAGTGCTAGCGAGAATGCATAAGAGTAGAGAATGTCCGACTGTGTGTTAAACAATTGTTCAAATTGTAGGTAGATTATACCACGGTGTCGATTTTTTATCACGTAAAAAAATCCACAACGACTTGTGGAATAATCTACAATTTGTTGAATAATCTACGTGATAATTTTTCTACGCAATACTGTAGAAAATTCCACGCTTTTGCTTGAATTTCCACATGTAGATAATTCTACATTTTATCTTGCGCTTGTAAACAAACAAAAAATGCGAAAGGAAATCTCCACAAAGATCTGTGGAATTATCCACAGTTTTGTTAACAATCCACATGATAATCTTTCCACATAACACTGTAGAATATCCTACGCTTTTTGATGGAGTTTCCACATGTAAAATGTGAAATAATCCACACGGTGAAATATTCAACATGTTGACGGAGCATTTGCGAACAAAAAAAAAAACAACGAAATATGAAAAAAATTACAGAAAGTCGTTTTGTTATATGAAACAATTGTACTAAAATTGTTTTTATTATGTCAAAACCGTTTTGTTTTAAAGAAATTGAAAGACAAGCGACTGTCTTGTGTCTTACAAAAGTAACAGCAGACGTTTTCGAGTTGCTACTTCTATCAAAAGAAAAAAAAAAACAACAACTCAAAAAAAAAAGAACCCCCCCCCCCCCCCCCCCCCCCGCCACCCCGGCCCCCTTATGAGGGGGGCGTCTCATGGGAGGCCAAGCCCCCCAGCTCTCTTAGAAGCGCACCCGACCGAGCCAAAAAGTCTTATGAGTTGCGGTTGGTGAAGATAGAAGAGCTTTAATAAAGGTTTAATTGTCAGGGTTTATTTTATGATTATTTCTATTTTAACTGTACGTGTTTTAGAAATTATTTATTGCACATTTTAGTTTAACAACAACTATTTCACGTTTTCATTTTGCTCCGTCAACATGTTGAAAATTCTACCGTGTGGGTTATTTCACATTTTACATGTAGAAACTCCATCAAAAAGCGTAGGATTTTTTACAGTGTTAATTGGAAAGATTATCATGTGGATTTTCAACAAAACTGTGGATTATTCCACAGATCTTTGTGGAGATTTCCGTTCGCATTTTTTGTTTGTTTACAAGCGCAAGATAAAATGTAGAAATATCTACGTGTGAAAATTCAAGCAAAAGCGTGGAATTTTCCACAGTATTGCGTAGAAAAATTATCGCGTAGATTATTTAACAAATTGTAGATTATTCCACAAGTCGTTGTGGATTTTTTCACGTGATAAAAAATCGACACCGTGGAATAATCTACCTACAATTTGAATTGTTTAACACACAGTCGGACATTCTGTACTCTTATACATTCTTGCTGCTAGTTCGTTAGTGCTCCTGTGCTAGCTTTACAAGATTTGGCTATATCATTGTTGTCAGAAGGTTTTTAATTGTGCAGTTAGAAGAGAAGAATCAGTGTTTATTTTTCCAATTCATTATTTTGATCAGTCGATACTGAAAACAAAATTGAAAAAACTAGCTCTTAAAAATATGTGCAAATTTTTAAGCTATATGAATCCAAGTTTCAATCTCTTAGTGTAGTATTAGATAGGAATAGGATATATGAGCGTTTTAAAGCTGAAAACATTTAAGATATGAGCGTTGGAAGAATAATAGTAAGAAGAAAAGTTCTAAATTTCAAAATTTACGAACGTTTTCTACATGGGTATGGTGGGCATGGCTGCATGGCACCGCGAGGCTGAATCTCCCCGCGGCACCCCAGGGTCAATAATTATAAAACAATAAGAAGTTTTGATGCCAGATATTCCATTATTGAGTCCGTGCCTTAGAAATGTTGCAAACGGCGAGCGCTTAGTGCGGTAATTGTCACAATCCTTATATCGATAATTGTCGCACTGAACTACGCCCTCGAAATTTTGCGTTTGGAAATTTACGTTTATTTACAAATGGGCGAATTATCCTGGAAAATCACTCCGCACCATCAAACGACGCAAGATCAGAAAACTTTCCGAAGGAACCTATTCCTAGCTTCGATTATCACGTCTTGCGTTTCTTTTGTCTGCATTTGCATTATGGAAATGGTATGTTCCCACTATGCTAGACTTAATGTTGGTGCACTAACATTATACGCAAACTTATAACCTCACTATGAGTTCAATTACATGGACTTTTAGGAAATAAAAGGTGCATATGAATTGGGGAGCGAAACGCAATTTTTAATGAAATATCTGTTTAAAATTATTTATTAAAGAAAACCCGGCGAAACAGGCGAACCGCACCGGGAGGAGAAAAGAAAAAAAAAAAAAAAAAAAAAAAAAAAACCTTAGTTATTTTATCTTAAGCATTTTGCGTTTTATTTTTATTATCCATGCATTTTTTAAAAAGTTAGTCATAATGATTATACATAGCATTTTATTTTTTTATTGTTTAATTGTTTGCTTTTTAATAAGTTAGATTTATTACGTCTCCCTTTAATATATATTTTTGGGTCTTTTTAGCTCTAATTCCTTTCTTTTTATTAATCATCATATTCTGTAAGATGAACAGCAACTCCCATTTTATATGGGAGATTGAAATAAATTAAAACAAAACAAACAAAACAAGACAAAGTTACAAAAAAAAATAAATATGAACCTACCTATCATAACAAAAATTGAGTCGGTGGTCGGTCTCACCGCCAAACAAAGTTCCTCTAGCAATACGTCACTAGTTCAGTTACGTATGCTTAAAGTCTCTCAAGGTTTGAATGTG
>JASAMX010017093.1:0-17336 GCA_030248175.1 Microlaimidae sp. YZB2_3
CGGGTGGTACGTAGGAATAAACACCAAACACCGCCAGCACACACTTAGCTCACAGTGAGAACATCGATGAGTTTGATACATCTATTTTAAGGCTTTTTTAAGATTTATTTAAATAAACTGTTAATAATTAAAAGGATAACATCTAATTCTATGTTTTTTGTGCATTTTCCTTGCGTAAAAGTCTATAATTTGGCAAGAATTTCAAGGTTTCGGCCAGCACACACTTAGCACACAGCCAGAACACACTTTATTATTCATAAAAACTCATGATTTTGTGTAGTTTTTAAAGATTATTTTTAATAAATCTTCTAAAAATAAGTTAAATAACATACAATTTCACTTTTTATAGCTTAATTTCAGCTTAAAAGTTAAAAAATAGCAATATATTCAAAGTGTGTTCCAAGTGTGTGCTAAGTGTGTGCTGAGTGTGTGCCAATTTGACGCCCCTCTATGCCACTGCTACTATGGGGTGCGGAGCTCTAAAAACGATTTATAAACAAACCCTCTGAAATAATTCGATAAAACGCACGACGCACGACAGAACTACATCAAACAACAAACTACAATAAACAACTAAATCAAAGGCTGCAAAGCATACACCACATACAACAATCACAAATCAAAACAAAAACTCAGAAAAACAGGAGTCCCACAAGGCTCTTGTCTATCACCCACACTATTCAACACCGCAGACATTCCAGCACCACCACCAAACGTACACATCATAACATATGCAGACGACATCACAATATACGCATCACACCCAAACCACCACATAGCACAACAAATACAACCATACCTGCACGTAATACAAACATGGACAGACAACAACCAACTCACACAAAATGCAAGTAAAACAACAACCACACTATTCACACCAGACCCTGCAGAGTACAACACACAACTATCACTATTCATCACAACTAAAAAATCTAAAAAAAACATCACAGTTAAAAAAACCCAAAAATCTTGAGCTCACTTTTGACCCCAAGCTTACATTCAACACACACATTGCAAATACGCACAGCAAAGCACGCAAAACACTCAAAATCATTAATGCACTCACAGCAACATCGTGGGGTAAACCAAAAGAGACACTCACTCACATATACAAGGCAATCACTCGACCAATAATCGAGTATGAGTATACAGTCTGGGGCCCCACAACATCAAACACACAAATTAACAAACTGAAAACAATACAAAACACTGCTCTCAGGGTCGCAACAGGGCACACCACAGACACAAACACATACATCATACACACAGAAGCTAAAGTCCTCCCAATAGCAACACACATTCAACTCCACGCAAAACAAGCAAAATTGGCAGCCATGTACACAAACAACCCACTTAATCACTTAACACAACAACCTGCACCCAGCAGGCTCAAAAAGCAAACAATATTTCACAACAACAAACATTCCAACAGACATACACAAAAAACTTACAAAGCACTAAAACAACAAATTCAAACAAACACAGTTGCAAATCACATCAACCACACTCCAATAAACCCAATACTTCAAATAAAAGCACCAACAATAAGCAACAAGGAAGAAAATCTTCCTCGCGGGGTCAGGAAAACCCTTGCCCAACTCAGGGCGGGGAAATCTCCTTTCCTCTACTCCTACCTACACAAAATCAATCCCACACAATGCACATACCAAACTGCCCGCTATGCAAAACACAAACACACACAACACAACATCTTTTCACATTCACACACATTAATACAACCTAGGGACCAGAAGACCTTTGGGCAAATCCCGCAGCGGTTGCTGATCTCCTCCGGGAGTGGGAAGAGGGGGTGAGCAAGGCGAGGAGCGTGCCAGACGGAACAAACCAGGGTTGAACGAAACCCTGGTTGCTGGCAAAGGACACACACGCACGACAGAACTATTTATGCGTTAAAAAATACAAAAGATATTATGGCCTTCCAAAAATTATAAATTTCAATAGAAATATACTATTTGGAGCTTTAAATTTTACCAAATTAAATAAAATTGAAGTTTCACCAAAATTTTGAAAAAATTAACCCCTATTTTTCACAGAAAATTGTATATTAAACCATAAATACAACAATATTCAATTTAATTTTTACGTACGTGAAAAAGGGTAACGGTGTCTCTCTATTGGAAGTATTTTTTTAATAAGTAGTGAGCAGTAAATATTTTTAAGGGTTTTAAAAAAATTTCATTGCAATTTGTTTTTAATATCAATTATTTCAAATACTTCCAATAATATAATGAATGTTCACTTTATAATCGTAATATTTCTGCCTTTTTAACACTCATATAAATTTTTTAGGGAAATATTACTGTATTTCACGAGATCTCGTATGCCAAAAATCGCGATTTTCCATACTTAAGAAAACTGTCCGATTTATAAACAAACCCTCTAAAATAAATTGATAAAACGCACGACAGAACTATTTATGCGTTAAAAAATACAAAAGGTATTATGGCCTTCCAAAAATTATAAATTTCAATAGAAATATACTATCTGGAGCTTTAAATTTTACCAAATTAAATTAAATCGAAGTCTGACTGCAATTTTGAAAAAAAATTAACCCCCACTTTTTATGGAAAATTGTATATTAAACCATAAATACAAAAATATTTCCATAAATTGTTACGTACGTGAAAAAGGGTAACAATTCCTCTTTATTGGAAGTATTTTCCTTAATAAATAATTAGAAGTGCATATTTCTAAGGGTTTTAAAAAATTTTGTTGCAATTTGATTTTTAATATCAATTATTTCAACTATATTGTCAATAATATAATGAATTTGCACTTTATAATCGTGGTATTTTTGCCTTTTTAACACTCCTATTAATTTTTTATGGAAATATTTTTGTATTTCACAAGATCTCGTATGCCAAAAATCGCGATTTTCCATACTTAAGAAAACTGTCCGGAGAGACTTTAAGACCACGAAATATATCCAACAAAAGTACACATTTAGTGCATGTTCAATTTTTTAATGTTTATTTAATTTTATTGCACTGTATAATATCAAGAAAACATAACAATGAATGTATCACTGTGTATTAAATTTCTTCCCTATCCTTGCATCGCTTTGACAGAAATTTAACCCCCCCCCTGGGGGGTTAAATTTCTGTCAAAGCGATGCACGGATAGGGAAGAAATTTAATACTCAGTGATACATTCTTTGTTATCGAGGACGTTTTACCGGGCCCATATCTTTTTTTCCGAGCTTTTGCCAGCTAATTTCAGTTTAGCCGCACTTTAGCTTTAGTACTAAGCCCAAAAAACTCTTTAGTACTAAAGCACTTTAACCTTAGCTTTAGTACTAATGACCCGTAAATCATACCCACATTTTAAAGAGTATCGTACAAAATACTTTTAGTTATTATGTTTGTTTTGAGCTAAACCTAAGTATTTCTGGCTGTAATATATGTAAGATGTTCCCACCCTCCAATATCATGCTCTGGAGATCCGGTGTCAAGGGATATTCTTTCCCCCCTAAAAATTTTCCCCCTCAGAAAAACTATCCTGGTATATTCTTTCCCGCTGGAAAGCTATCCCGGCATATTCTTTCCCCCTCGGTAAATTCTTTCCCCCGGGGAAAGAATATACTGCGATAGTAATATAAGCAAAAATATATAATATAACGAAAAATGTGCAACTCCTATATAAAAAAGTACGGAAAAGGTGGCCTTTATAATGAGCCTGTCCATTTAAATGGCACCCTCCCTCCATAATAATGGCCTTTTAATTCAAAGGAATATGCCATTCGCCTACGTCACTTTACACTAAATGCGCACGCATCCCGCAAATGAAATAAAATGTTTTTATTGAGCCGCGAACATTTGTGCTTAACGTAGGCGTAACAAGGCTTAACAATAACGTAGGCGAACAGCATATTTTCCCTCATTAAAATGGCTACTTTGCCATTATTATGGAGAGTGTCATTTAAATGAAGAGGCTCATTATAAAGGCCACCTTTTCCGTACTTTTTTATATAGGAGTTGCACATTTTTCGTTATATTATATATTTTTGATATAAGCACATAAAAACTCAAAAAATTCTTTAAAAAAGCAAAAAAAATCCAGTCCTTTCTAATGCAAACAAAAATAAAAAAACACAAAAAAGTAAAACTCCATACTCACAGCAAAAATATATAATATACCGAAAAATGTGCAACTCCTATATAAAAAAAGTACAGAAAAGGTGGCCTTTATAATGAGCCTCTCCATTTAAATGACACTCTCCACTATAATGGCATAGTAGCCATTTTAATTTGGCGAGTTAAAATGGAGAGGAAGCTATTATAATAGCCATTTATTGACTTAATTTCACTTCATATATACTCACAAGTCTAATACTGTCCGGGCCGCACGAGTTTCTGCGTGTTGGACAGTATTAAACCAACACGGGGAAACTCGTGCGGCCCGGACAGTATTAAACTTGTGAGTATATATGAAGTGAAATTAAGTCAATAAATGGCTATTATAATAGCTTCCTCTCCATTTTAACTCACCGAATTAAAATGGCTACAATGCCATTATAGTGGAGAGTGTCATTTAAATGGAGAGGCTCATTATAAAGGCCACCTTTTCTGTACTTTTTTTATATAGGAGTTGCACATTTTTCGGTATATTATATATTTTTGCTCACAGTACCTTGAAACCAAAAGTCGTTGTAACAATTTTAGCATTATTGATCAAAATAGTGATTTCTCGGAGCTCCAAGCTCCAAAGCTCCAGAGCGGAGCTCCGCTTTTACAAGCTCTAGAGCTCTGCTCTGCCCTATATTTGTACTGAATTTATAAATAATGAGTGATGTTGTAGATTATTTTGTAAAAATTTTTTTCTAAATTTAATTTTTTTCAAAAATTGTTTAAACGCTGGAAGATAGTTTTAAAAATACATGTAGAGTAACTTTAAATGTATATGAATCATAAATAAGCTTACAATCGCTCATTTAAGGGGCAGAGCTCCGGATCTCCAGAACTCCTTCCGCTTTAAACGGCCATTGTTGGGGGATTTCTTTTCCCCCTTTCTTCCCCCCCCCCCGAAAGACTATCTTGGTAAAAACCCGGTATAGTTTTCCCCCGGAAAAACTATCCCGCTAAAACACTGGTTAATTTTTCCCCCCTTGGTAAATTCTCCTCCCCCCGGAAAAACTATCCCGCTTAAAAACCGGTATATTATTTGCCCCCATTTTTTATATTGTTGTTCGTTTGTTATGAATTTTAGCTTGATTTTAAGGTTTTGCTTAGGGAAATTAAGGGTTAAAATGGTTAAAGTAGTTCATGGGTTTTATCTCAATAATTTTATGAATTTATGAAAGTATCATGCTAACAAAATAACTATTTTAATTTAATGACGTGTTTTTGAAGAATTTGCAAAATTAATATTATAAACTTTATGCAAATTTTTGAAGAGAGGAAAGAATATACCTAAAAAACTTTTCCCCTGATTATAACGCTCAAATAGAAAATTACAAACAAAATTAAAATGGTGAGTAAACAACATGTTTTAATAGAAATTATCACACAGAAATTGGTATTTGAGCTAATAAAGGTACAGCTATTCCAGACCTGTGCACGGCCTGGAAATGCCCCCCGTTTTATTGGAGGATTTTCCCCCCCGTTTTATTGCCTCCCCGCCAAAAAATGAAAAAGTACCCTAAAATTATGACGCCATTTTTGACCTATGATGACGCCATCATCGCGATTTTTTTGCAGTTTTTAGCCTATGTTAATGCATTTTAAACCATTTTAGACCTATTTTTACCTTATTTTCGCTTTTTTTGTCATTTTTTTCCTTTTCCCCTTCTTTTTTTCTTTTTCCCCTGCTTGCCTCCCCATTTCAAAAAAGTTGCCCCCCGTGCCCCCCCCATTTTGGAATTGCCCCCCCCGTTTTAACCCCCAGGGGGGGACAATGCACAGGTCTGGCTATTCAAATTATTTTTAAAAATTCGAAGTTTATATGATTTTAAAATTAAACAGCATGGGGAAAAACTATAGTATATTATATGATTTGGCGATTTGACGATTTGGCGCTTTTAAAAAATTGCTGCGAGTATGATTTTTTCCATTGTAATTCCTTCAGACTATATAGAAAAACTGCAACTTTCTTAGATGCTTATTTCCACAGGAAATCAATCCATCTCAGACCAGGGATGCCTACTAGAATTAAATTTAAATTCCAGTATAGTATAGCATAGTATAAGATCTGCCATTTTATTTAATTTGGGTATAGTATAGTGTAACGTCCAGAAATATGAGAGAAAGAATTTGGAAGAATGCGAAACAATTTGCTATTTTTAGCTTTTTGACTGAAAAATGAGTGATACAGGACTTGAATCTGTAATCTCTAGCCTGTGCTACGTTACACCATCGCTCGACAGTATATTAACACAACGGAATTTGTGACACCTCCCCACCAAGATTGAAGCGCGTAGCCTTCTAATCTGACAAACCATATATGGTCCGAGCCACACGTCCACCACTAGTCCACTAGTAAACCCTAGTTTACAACCTGCCGGTCACGGCAAGGCGGGCAAGGCCACATATGTGGTGTACCAATGGACGTGTATCGCTCACCAAATGTAATGTCCAGAAATATGAGGCCAAATAAATCGAGTTTTTGAAAGAAAGAATGCGTAAAAATTAGCTATTTTTAGCTTTTTGACTGAAAAATGAGCGATACAAGACTTGAACCTGTAATCTCTCAGCCTCAGTTCCTCATTGACTGACGTGCTACGTTACACCATCGCTTGACAGTGTTACATTACCACTCATATTTATAAGGCGTCATATTTCTGAAACATTAACACAACGGGAGTTGTGACAATAGTATAGTATATAAGATTTATAAGTTAAATTTTAGTATAGTACAGTATACTATAGATTTTTTAAAATTTTCTTACTAAGTAACGTTACTAGTAGGACAGGTATACTGGAATTAAAAAACAATTAATTTTAGTATAAAGTAAAACAGCATTAAATTCTTAGATAACGAAAGTAATACAAAATTTTTGCGTAATTCAAAATTATTCAACACTTAAACAACAAAGTGTTTTAGTAAATGTTGTTGTTTTCTCTGTTTTGTTGCAAAATTTTTTAAAAAATCCACACGGTTATAATTTATGACAAAAATGTATGTAAACGCACACAATATTGCTCAATTATTCTGCATTATTTTTATATTAAAACTTAAAAGTTACATTATACAAGGTGTATCATAATGTTAGCCCCCCACCCTGTAGCCTTAACGTGACAACAGACCTTAACGATTTATACACCATTCAAAAGCCCATGTTTTTACAATTTTTTGGAATGTTTATTTATTTTCAGAAAATGAGTAGGTCAGGAGATACAGAGGAAAGAAGGTTCATTGATCGAATTCAGGCCATATCCTTCAAAGAGGCCAAGGATGCCGGCGCTGACTTCATAACAAAAAGCTGGGTGGCATTGAAATTGTGCAGAAGTGAATACTTTGTTAAGAAAAACTGGAATAGAGACCCATACAGCTGCAAAATGGAAATTTCGGAAGGAAGACCTCATCAACTTTCCCAAAAAAGCAAAAACTTGATTTTGCAGAGTCTGTCCAAACCAAAAAAAAGCGTTTGTGTTTTGGTTGCAGAATTAGAGGCAGAGCGGGGTAAAAAACGCAGCAACATGACTGTTTATCGAGAGCTGATCCGACAGGGTGCAAAGACCTTCCATGTGATACCCCAACCTGTGAAAACACAGAAAAACGCAGAGGACCGACTGTGGTTTTGTCAGTTTCTGTCACTTTGGGAAACTGCTGACTTCTGTCATTTGGCGTGTTCAGATGAGTTCTTCATTTATCGGACATGGCGCCCGAACTTTCAGAATGACCGAATTTGGGCTTTGAATCTCACAGATATCCCTGATGATAGCCGACTTCGCCAGGTGGTCAAGAAACCCATGTGCATTGGGATCTTCATCCTTTTCACAATTAAACGCGCAATGTGGGTTGTGAAAGAGGAAGGACAGTCTTGGGACGGGGCTTATTTCAGGGAAACTGTGCTTAAGCAGCATGTGATTCCATTCTTAAAAAACCCTGAAAATGTGCTTTCAGTAGATCATGTGACTTTTCTTCATGATCGCGCACCCTGCATGAAAGCTTTGGCGACCCAATAGTTGCTCAAAGAAAATCAAATCGATTTCTTTGGGAGTGGTGAATGGCCGGGGAATTCTCCTGATTTGAATGCTTGCAAACATCTCGGAGCGGTGGTAAAGGACAGAGTGGAGACTCTTATGTTGCAAGAAAAAGGTGAAGGCAGGTATTCAAGAGAAACTCTGCTAAAGAACCTGCACAAAGTGCTTGCAGAAATCGAATATGATGCAGAACTCTTCAGGAACTTGTTAGAATCATACCCCAATAGATTAAACGCAGTGGTGCAAGCTAACGGGTTAAGTACCAAATATTGAAACTATATCAGTAACTTTGTATTGAAATAAGTAAACTTTTGGCAAAGACAGTTTTTCTTTACACCGATTCTGTCGAGCTCTAGGTAGGGGGGCTAACATTATGATACACCCTGTAGAATAATATTTCTTTTTTGCTGATAATATGCTTGTATTTGTCATTGAGATTTTTTCCAATTGCCATTGCATCAGAATCAGACAATAGGACAACTACAACTTTCTATTGTAATTTACCAATTTTTATTTATTGCAAAACTGCACAAACCAGATACTTATATCCTTTTGTCCCAACATGTCCATCTAAATCAGTCTGATCCACATTTTTTATCTGTCTAAGCATAGGCTAGAAAAGAAATTGTCTTTTCTTCCTGCTCTATGTTTAGAACACTTTAAGGGCTAGTTGTTTTGTTTTCGAAAAAGATAAAGCGAAAAATATATTTATTTTTATTAGTTGCCGTCATGGTGTGCGGTTTTGTTTTCTATTTTTTTACATTATTATTTTCTTTTTCATTTGGTTTAAAATGCAATTTTGATTACAGGAAAACCAGGTGGTTACGCATGCACACTCCATATTCATTGGACCACAAAGGCAATATGAAGGATAAATATTTAAAGGGTGCCTTATGGAGCTATTTTATATGGTTTCGATAAGTTAAAATATTTTTTTGTCTTTTTTAACTTTGATTTTGTTGGTTGGATAATGACTTATCTAATATTTAAAAAAATCTGATATCATTCTCAATTCCTAAACCTAATATTTTTCTAATTTTTAAAGTATTTTATTAGCAACATCTGCATAAACAGACTTCGTGTGAAAGTTTTTTGAACACATTCAAACAAAATTATATACCGTCTTACTGCATATAGGGGTTTCATTACAACTGGATGTTTTAATTAGGGCATTATCCTAATTTTACTATATATACACTAAGGACGCCCGGTAACCTGGATATTGAATTTCACTTACATCTAACCATTACAGCCGAAGTTTGTTGTTTAACATAACTAAGTGATAAATCAACTCCATCCATCATTTAAGATCCAAGTAACTTAATACCTAACCTTACATAATTTTACTATGTCATTCCGAATTAGTGTGAGCGATTTTGATTGCCTTTTGGGCTGGCTTTTTCTTAGATCAGGCTATATAAAATAAATCAATAAACCACCAACAACACATGAACAAACAAATAAAAAAAAAACGTTTCAGCTGGCGGGGACCTGAGAAAAATCATGAAAAAAGCAGTAAGGTCGGGGTTTTAGTGCCACAAGCAGGGAATTTCGAGCCATGAGAAATTTTTGGGAACTTGGAGCCACAAACAATCTGAACTTGGAGCCTTTCAGAAAAAATTGGTTTGAGCTTAAATTTAGGTTTTGCTAAGGCTCAGGCACACGATTTAGTGATCTTTATTTTTGGCTCCAAGTTCCCAACTTACGGCTCCAAGTTCCCCACTTACGGCTCCAAGTTCCCCACTTACGGCTCCAAGTTCCCTATTTTTGGCTCCAAGTTCCAGCTCCAAGTTCCCTAGGCTTCATCGACCCTAAATCAAAGCAGTAAACAAAATCGAGTAAACTACAGAGTAAACTAAATTTTCGACCAAAATTTTGTTAGACAAGTTGACTTTGTACAACTGCTTTACTGATTTTGACTGCCTCTTTCTGAAAATTACACATGCATCTTTCCAAATAAAGCAGTAATACACTATTTGCAGTTTTTAGATCGAGATAATGTTTATGTCACTTCTATTTTTCAATTTGAGGGATAAGCTTGTTTATAAAATTAGGAAGACATCTAAACTTATCATGTATGGTTGGAAGTACTTTTAGCTCAATTGCAAAATTGCATGCAAATAGGCCGGGCCAATTTATTTTGTAGACAGTTCCAAATTCACCAGTGGCCCTAAAGGGAGTAAAATAAAAATTAAAAAATTTTTTTAAATATATTCACAATTAAAAAGGCTCACCCTGGGCTGCGGCGGGTGGGCCAATAATTTATGTCATTAACACTAAAAATGTGTGCGTCACCCCTGGATTTAGGATTCGACCGGACCCTTTCCAATTGGGGGTAAACGACCCCATTTTACACATCGTTAATTCAGACTTTAAACAGGCTTGCGCACATACTGATAAAGAAATGTTGAAAATGGTGTGGAACATTTACTCAAATTCAGTAAGTATTTGGTGTTTAAAAGCTACATAAGCAAATACATAAGTAATGTAAAGGGAGGTTTAAATGTCAACAAAAAGGTAAGAACAGCTTTAAAACAAATAATGACGGAACCAAAAAATGTCACAACTAAAGCCTGGCTTATTCTTTAGTCAAAACGTCCTTTGAACAAAAACCCAAGGGACAAACACAGCGTCAGAACGTCCTTTGGACTTTGTCCTTAGGACAGTTCAAAGGACAATATTTCAAGTAGCATTTATACGTCGTTCAAAAAAACGTTTTGGACTGACCAAAGGGCGTTTTGACTTTTCGAAAATTGTCCTTTGGACTTTGTCCAAAGGACAATTTGGACAAAGTCCGGTAGGCGGCAATAGGGATAAATATCCATCGCCGGCCCGCTTCAGCTATAAAAAAAACTTGTCAGAGTACCCACGTTATTAGCAGTGTAATACAATAATTTTCGATAGCCAAAATTAGTTATTCAAATCAATCGATATCGATTATTGATTCTACTTAATGTGTTCGTTTAACCTCTCAACTTGATTGATTTTTGCGATTGAAAACTCGTTGGAATCCTTACAACGTTAGAGTGTAGGAGAATAGCCTTCAGTCTGAATTTTTTATTATAATCAATATTAATAATCGTTTTATAGTCATAAAACGATCATTATTAATATTAATAATCCCCATATTTTGTTGCTCCACAACAAACAGTGAAGCAACAAAAAACAAATTTTAGCGGTAGGATTCAAAATTAAAGGTGAGCATTTCCAAAGTTAAGCAAGGGGAATGACTTATTGCTGCCTTGGATAAATGGCCCTTTGAATGATGGAATCCAGTGGTGGTCCACACTAGTGATGTTCCCCGGAGCGGAGTCCCACTTTTAGAAGCTCTGGAGCAACTCCCGAAGCTCCGCCCTATTTTTATACTAAATTCGTGAATAATTAAAGAGTAATGGCATTAATTATTGTGTCAAAATTTTTTTGTAAACTAAATGTTTTCCAAAACTTATTTAAACCAATAAAAATAGTCTGACAAATACACCTAGAGTCGTTTAAAATGTATTACAAGCTTAAATAAGCTGCCCCTTGACCCCGTTGGGAATTCTGACGCCAGACTCCCTTCAGGGTTAGTATTCCCCTCTCCCGAATTGAAATCCTGGGCACGCCACTGGCAATGGGTGACCCCTAAAAATGTCAACTTTTAACACAATCGATTTACATAGGCGAATAAGATATCATTTTAAAGCTCTCGGCGTATTGATTTAAAAAATATAGAAACATTTGCTTGGTAACCAAAATGCAGACCCCTTTGTACCCTCAAAATTAATAAGAGGTGATTTTTTTGCTTTTATTATTTATAAGCCGTGTTTATATTCGTTTGAAAGCTCTGTACGTGCTTATGGTTACCCGGTTACATACCCCTAAATAGGCAATTGTGTGAATACCCTATTGTGAAAAATGGTAATTTTGTCAATTTTTTTAAGTGCAGTGTTTATACTCATATAAAAGCTCTCGACACGCTGACTTCAAAAATATATGGTTAATTAAATTTTTTTCAGTGGTTACCCAATTTTCGCACCCATCAATGTACCTCCTAAAATTCCTAAGAGGTGATTTAATTATAATTTATTATAATACCGTCATGTTTGTACTCATACGAAAGCTATTGACCCGCTGATGTTGAAAATATTATTTTTTACTCTATTCACCCAATGGTTACCATTTTTACAACACACAATGTAGCCCCAAAAATTTTTAGGGGGTTAGTTTTATATATTATTTTATTAAATATCGTCCTGTTTTACTCATATTAAAGTTTTCGACACGCTAGTCTGAGTTGATCTTAGACATATGGTAAAAAGTTAAAAAATTGGCTGAAAAAATTGCCCCTAAATTAGTGGTTTTTGGGCTAACTCCCCAATATTTTTGAAAAAAAAATTTTTTTTTCAGGAAGTAGTCAAAAGTTTTAGGACCTTAAATTTTTTTTTTTTACAAACGAAATTTTTTTGTCACAATTTTCCCAATATCGCTAAAATAAAAAGAGAATATGTTTGATTAAAATAAATTTATTTAAATAGATATTTAGAATAAATGTTAATTTTTTTTTGCATGGGTGGCGCAGGAGCGCCACGGGGCGATTTAGCCCCGTGGCGCCGCGCCAACCATTATTAGAGAACGTGGGTAAATTTTGAAATTCAGAACCTTCTTCTTCTTCTTCTTATTATTATTATTATTACAACGCTCCATCCTTAAAAGCGATATTCCTCATTTGTTACTGATTGATCAAAAATAAACATGGGCTCATTAAAAAGAAGAAGGAATTACGCAACTTTCTTAGGAAGCACTTTTTTTTATTTAGGTCCTTGTTATCGATTTATTGATCAAAATAAAAAATTTGAAAAATAGACAAATAAAAACACACAACCGCACAATAACAGCCTTTTGGCAACAATAAGGATTATACAGAGGAGACAACCAACATCCCCTCATAGAAACCGCACAAAAAAAGCAGACCGATTTTAATTGGTGGCAGAAATGGAACCAGTTCCCAGCGCCATCTGCTTCAACCGCGCGGAAAACGGCGGAAACAACAGAGTACTTTTTTTTAATTCTTGCATTACTGATGACAAAATTAATTCAAAGTTTTATTTGTTAAAAAATAATAATAAGCGGCGGTGGCGCCGGAGCGCCACGCGCCGGTAATCATCGGGGTGCCACACTGCAATTTAACCCACGGCACCGCGACAACTATACTTAGAGAACGTGAGTAAATTTTGTAAGTTATGTTCATCATCTTCTTATTATTATTTTTACTTTAAAAATTATAATTGCAATCATTGGCACACGGCATCGCGCCAACTATATTTAGAGAACGTAGGTAAACTTTGTCTAGAGCGCAACTGCACCGCACTAACTATAATTAAATAACGTGGGTAAATTTTGTAATTTAAATTCATCTTCTTATTTTTTATTTAAAAAAGTATATTTCGGCAACGGAATAATTATAAACATATGTCATTGCGCAGCTAAAACTATAGTTTATTAGGCTATTTTTGAATTTAATTCAAAAAAGTGGTAGACTAGCCTTGAAAAATGCTCTAAGAATAGAGCAGGAAAAAGGGGCGACTTTTCCCCGGGCGTATGTTTAGACAGAAAAGATGTGGACTAGGCTGAGATGGACATAATGTGGACTATAGGAAATTTGCATTTGGTTTGGGCAGTTACCCACTAAATAAAAATTTCTACCATATGATAATTATTTGTTTATACATTGATCTAATCACGCAGCACTGTTGCATTTATTTTAGTTTGATGAAATGTCAATTTAAAAAATCATACTCACAAAAATCTTTGACAAGCGCGAAATCGCCACTTTTTCAATTAGAAAGTTATATTTGTATGTGTAAGAAACAACTATAAATTTGAAAAAGTGGCGATTTCGTGCTTGTCAAAGATTGCTGTGAGTATGATTTTTTTAATTGACATTTCATCAAACTAAAAAAAATGCAACAGTTCTGTGTGATTAGATCAATGTATAAACAAATTATTATCATATGGTAGAAATTTTTATTTAGTGAGCAACTCCCAAACCAAATGCAAATTTCCTATAGTCCACATAATGTCCATCTTAGCCTAGTCCACATCTTTTCTGTCTAAACATACGCCCGCGGAAAAATCGCCCCTTTTTCCTGCTCTTTTCTTAGAGCATTTTTCAAGGCTAGTTTTTAATGTTAGAATTGTTTATTAGTTACATCATCCCTACACAAAACTAGAAAGGAGAGGGCCAACAGGACTTATCTCCTTTTTAGTACTTATAAGTTGCATAATATATTCTTATAAGGTTTTTTATATTTTTTTAGAAGTACAGTTGTAGAAATGAATGGATTTTTGTAAACGGTTTTAAAGGAAAAATCGCTTGCTTTCTTAATTCAGTTGGTTTCAGACATTGTGGTTTTATAGACAATTCTTATGGGAAGTATTTCAAAGATATTTATAATATTGTTATTAAATTTGATTTGCTACATTTAAGATTTTAGCAATTTTAACATAGAAAATTTTTTACTGACTTTTTTGTTGTAGTGTATTTTGCCACCAACTAATCTATATTTAAGCGTTTTAGCAAGAAATTGAGGAATCCAGTTATTTTTCATTGATTGCTAGCCTGCCTGTGTAATAGCGACTAATAGAAGATCTTGCCAATTACTCATGGAAGCCATGCAAAGATACAATTTTGTATCATTGCACTGGCATTATCATTGTTTAGCCGTTCTCTGTTTTAGTCTTGTCACCAGCGGGGAAATTAATGGCAAGCACTAAAAGACACCTACCACACCTACTACACCTACTACACCGACCGACCAACCGAGGGGTGAAGGTCCTCTTGTTACTAAAAATTTCCCTAAGCAACCTAAGCAAAACCTTAAAATCAAGCTAAATTTAATGTTTTGTTTGATTTTGTGGTTTTGCTTAGGTTGCTTAGGTCGGTCGGTGTAGTAGGTGTAGTAGGTGTGGTAGGTGTCTTTTAGTGCTTGCCAAATTAATAGGCAAACTGGAAAGTACACCGACACCGTCCACCGACACCGACCAAATTCTACCGTAATTTTATTTGAATTTTTAGCTTTTGCTTAGGCTTAGAAATAATAATTTGCAGCAAAGGTGGCAGGGCCTGTGCCAGGATTTTTGAAAGGAGGGGGCCAGACTCTAGAAAACTAAATATAAATGCGGCGCGAAGCGCCGCATTTTGCGCCGCGAAGCGGCGTCAGGCGGACGCTGAGGCGAAATTTTTTGATTTAGCATTAAAAATTATTAAAATTAGGGCTTAAAAATATCTATTTACATTGAATTCAAGGCAGCCAGCCCGGCAGAATCCACTTTTGGCATACCCCAAGAAAGAAGGTGGGGAGAAGCAGGGTACATAATGAAGTTACCTTCGCTTTTACCTCCCCCCACCTCCCTGGACCTACCTAATCTTCCTTATTTTTTTACCCCGGCCAACCCAGAAAGGGGGGCCATGGCCCCCCTGGCCCCCCCCCCCTGGCACAGGGCCTGAAAGGTGGTCGGTGTCGGTGGAGGTGTCGGTGTACTTTCCAGTTTGCCTTTATATATAGGTTCCGTGCTGTAATTTACATAAAAAAGCCGCAGTTGAGGGCCATCTAAAGGACTCATAGAAATTTTTTTTAGAAAAAAATAAAACATTGATTCATTTTTTAGAATTGGGGACAATTCGCTCCCGGGACAATTCGCTCCTGGACAATTCGTTCCCGGGACGATTCGCTCCCTGGACTATTCGCTCCCTAGGAAAATAAATTGTTGGATAAATTGTAGGAGGGACAAATCGCTCCCGGGAGTTTTCGTAAACGCAATTTTTATTAAACTTACTTCATTGGGGACAATTCGCTCCTTGAACAATTTGCTCCCTGGACATCTTACTTCTTAAAAATGCATAGCTATCTCCTTGCTCGCAAGGGTTTTTAAGCGCAACTTGCATAAAGCCCTTTTATGGACAATTTTTTCCAAAAAAATAGCTACCGGAATAAATTGCAAACAAATTTAGTTATATCGTTCTCTTTTATTTAACTGGATAACTAAAAGTTATGCTATTTGTGAATATTAAATAGGGTAGTGCATTTAATTTCGGCACTTTTCCCAATTGGGCATTTTTGATTTTAGTCTATATCTTTGGTAATACTGGACGGAAAACGACGTTTGATAGCTCAAATGAGAGCTAATTATATGTAGATGACAGCCGTGAGCTTTTTATTTGTTATTTGTAATATTTTCATGTGAAATTGTGTGATTTATAAAAAATAAAATTGTTACTTGTTTTTAGAACATGGGCATTTCATGATTACGCAATAAATTGGTTTAAAAATTAAATTGTCCAGGTAAAATTTAGTCTATTTTCAGAATTTTTAGTCCCCGTGGTTCTACGTTGCGTCTGTGGTGAGCAATCGTTATAAAATAAAATCGTGTAATTTCGGCACACATATTGGTGGTAAAAACGGGTTGAATTAAGTGGTCGGGTGTTAAATTGTAGTTGTCAATAGTGAAAAGACAACGTTGAAATGTGTAGGAGTCATAACACTGCACTTAAACTCGATTAAGAGGATCCTTTTAAAAAGTGCCGAAATTAAATGCACTTTTTTTCCCAAATTTTGCTTATTTTGATACCGTTTGGCATTTTAGCTGTAACTTTTTGCCAGTTACACGTTGAACAACAAGTAGAAGCTTAAATTCAAGAAAACTGTCTGGAGATAATGATAGGCTTTTAAATTTTTGAAAATGATGATTTTTTGACTGAGAAACAATCGATTGTTTGTAAAGTGCCGAAATTAAATGCATACATTTAATTTCGGCAATTTTCCGTTTTTTTAAAAACTGATTTAATTAAGTAAAAAAACAACTTTCGTACAGTGAAACTTTTATTACGCAACGCAGTATCGTGAAAGCTTCAAAATGAACTATTAAACGTAGAAATAGGGCCATACAGTAAAAAGTTACATTGGAAAAGCGAAAAAGTGCCAAAATTAAATGCACTAGCCTACAGTTATTCCGCAGTTGCCTGACGCCATAATGTTTCATACATTTTTGGAAAATACTTTATGTGAAAATCTTAAAAGTGTTTGTGAAAGTAAAAAAACTTTTAAAATTTCGTGAATGAAGTTTTTATGTTTTACATGCTAGGGTAGTGCATTTATTTTCAGAGCAATACGTAACTGAACGAAGTAGATGTAC
>JASAMX010017095.1:0-5000 GCA_030248175.1 Microlaimidae sp. YZB2_3
CTATTTAAAACAAATATGCATAAAATTATTATGATATCAATTCATTCGATTTTGTCAAAGTATACAATGAGATTTCTCAAAGCAAACTTTAAAAAAAAACAGTATCAAACATCATTAACACCCGTTCAGTGGACGGCACCTAATAAGGGCAAAAAATATTTTCGTGCTTTTTGTCAAAATAAAACAGGTAGTCGAGAAATAAAAAATAGATCAAAACATACAGAAAATTAACCTGACACAAATAGATAGGCAAATGTAAAAAATGCTTAAAACAAGGTTAAAAACGGAAAACTTTCCAGATGGTTTCTCATTATCAATTTTTTGAAACATAGTATATAAATTCTGAGCACAGTTTTTGAGTAGAATTTTTTTACATATCATCGCTTACTCCGAATTTTAATTCCTAATATTGATTTTTTTAACCGGGATAAAATTTTGGAAGATGAGTTATTGTACAAATTTGTAGTTTAGTTTTAGCGGTACGACGAAATAACTGGATTTTTAGAGCCGCAAGCAAGGAAAATGAAGCTGGCAAAACATTTTGGGAGTTTAGAGCTAAAAGTAAAAATAGGTTTGATTTAGGTTTAAGCATAGGTTTTAGCGATTTGCAAATTTTCAAATTTAAGCTCCTTTTTTGGCCCTAAGATCTTATTTTGTGCTCCAAGTTAATATTCTGAAGCCCGTTTTACACTGAACTGCTAAAAGCTATCACTCAAAAAAAATTGTAGCCCTATTGAAGATATAGGCCGTTCACACTAGAGTACTAGGTGCTAAGTACTAGGTGCTAGGTCTCAAGTGCTAACTATCACTGGATCGGGTTGTGTCAATTCATAACTCCGTCACCATCGATGCTAGCCATAACTCCGTCAAGGCTGTGGCGCAGTGGCAGATCTTACGTCTTTCATACTGAAGGTTCCTGGATAGAGTCCCGACTGTGACACACTACCTGGTGATAATATTGTTTGTTAATATTGTTATATGTAGTAATTGAATGCGCAATTAGTGCTGAGTAACATCAGCCTTGCGTATCCTGTTTTATGCAAAATAAATAAACTTTTTAAAAAACTTTTTTTAACCAGTGGTAACTAGCACTTCAGGAGAAGAAGGTAAAAAATAATGCGGTTTTAAACTTAAACTCTATTATTTAAAAAAATATATATTTTTTTAAGAAAACAATTTTTAATAAAAATACTTGAATATTTATGAAACTAGAAATGCAGTTATAATGCTATTTGGCGGCATTTTGAAGTTTTTGAGAAAATAGTACAGCAAAAGTATTGTTTTTAAAATCTTCAATTGTTATTTTAAGCAAATATGCTTTCAATAAAAATAAATAGACGAATAATTTGCGAATATTTTATGTAAATGTACGTGCAAAAAAATTAATTATTGAATTATCTTTCAAAATTTGAAGTAAAACCATAACTAATTAAAAAAAGCTGCCTTGTGCGTCCACACAAAAATTATGAGCTTTAATAAAACATCCACGCAAAAACTACTCATTTTTCGCCCTGAGCTTTAATAAAACATTATTTAGGGCGGTGATATAAATCTGAGAATTATCTTTTTAATAATTGTAGTATTCCAAACTTTTAATGATACCAGACTTTTTTTATCTAGCGCAATATTTTATAGTATTAAAACGTAATAATTAAAATGGAACAAAACTAATAAATGCAAGAAAAATATCTATTTTTTATCGTCGTCATCAGATAGATTACATTTGCTATTTTCTATTATTATGTGCAAGGACATTTTTATTTTATTCCATATCATAACATTAACGTTTTTTAAACTTGTCTTTTGCTAGCTAGCTAGGATTTAATACTTCAGTTTGAACATCTAGAACTCAGTACATACCTAGCACCTGTCACCATGGCACTTAGCACCTAAAACTTAGCACTTAGCACTCCAGTGTAAAATAGTCTTAAGGGATGGTTCACATTGGTGTGACAAAAGACAAGGATTCCATTCTATCATTTAGTTTATGCTTCTGCGTCATTTAGTTCAACTACGTCAGGGTTTTAAGGACCTTCAAAATGTCATATAGTATTCGTGATCACGTCAGATATGTTTTGCTCTGAGGGATTGGTTGTGGGAGGAGCTGCTTTAGCTAATTAAGGCATAGGAAAAGTTGATCAGTAATGAGTGACAGATCCCCATTTTTTCCTAAGCGCTAATTGGCTTAGAGTGATTCTATAACGTCATAACTCTGTGAAAATATTTAACACTTAATAACTTCCGATTAAATGGGAGGGTTTTGACCATGGTGACCATTTTGACCATGGTGATCAAAACAGGTTTTGACCATGGTGACTTTTAATTTAACAAATACATTGACAGCTAATTTGTTTTATGTAATAAATAGAAACATTAAAGAAAAAGTCGCTTTATATTAAATCTGAATTTTTCAATGTTTTTCGGACTTAAAACTTGATATTTTATTTTAAAAAGCCGTTAATATGGCGGTACGTTTTGCTTTATACGAAAATAATGATAAATTACAAAATTTAATGCGCAATGCGATAACTTATTTTGACAGAAATTTTTCATGGTACTGTGACGCTTGCGTTATACTTTTTTGTATCGTTTTGACGACGTGTGACTTAACTAATACTGTGGTATTTACAACTGGTTAACTCATGTAAAAGTTAATCCATTTTGAGAGAAATTTATGTGAATTAAGTTTTATTAATGGTTAAAAAACGCAAACTAAAGCTTTTACACGTATTGTTTTTATTCGTTTTTGTTTTTCTGAAAATTTCACAAAATCTGTTATTAATTTACAGGTTTTAAAGGGACTTGTTTCAGTCTTTTCTGGCGTTTAGTTTTTAGACTTATGTAGCTTTATACTATTCCATTTAATATAAGGCTTTTTTTTGGAAACTTTGTTTTGTCTTTTGCTAGAATTTCCGCCTTTTAATGCATTGAATTCAATGCCATTTATTAAAGATATAAAACATTAAAAAATTTACTCATTTTAAAAGAAACGTCATGGTCTCCTCATGATATGAATACAATACAATACAATACAATACAAAACTTCAATGTAATTTTAAGCAGTATACTATACAAAAATGAATACAATACAATACACTACAAAACTTCAATGTAATTTTAAGCAGTATACTATACAAAAATTAAGTCTGGGTAACTCCGTAAAATTGTATGGAACCTGAAAGAACCATATAAAATAGTGTGTTTTTCTTCTGTTTAAATTTTTTTAGTTAGACCTGATTTAACCACTTTTTTGGAAATTAGCTTTATTTGGACTTTTCTTTTGTGCTTAATTTTTCTAGATTGATGGTTTATTTTTAAACAACAAAACCACACCATTGTAAATGGTTTTTCCAGGTTCCATACAATTTTACGATGTTACCCAGACTAGTCTTTTCTCGCATTAAATTTTTGAAGTGATTGTAACTTCATAGTATTCCATATAAAAAAGTTTTTTCTGTTTGGATTTTGATAAATTTCCGTCTATTGAAACATTGTATCCCGCAGCGCTCACACGTCACCCAAGATTTATTTCATTTTATTTTTTTTATATTTTTATTGTTGCCATATGGCTGCTAATTAGTGGTAAGGATATTTTTTCGCTCTTTCCGTTGAAAATTAGTAATTTTTATAAAAAGGTAAGGAATCATAATTTAAACCAAAAAAATAACCACAAGAGAATGTGTATTACTGAATGAAGTTACTTAATATGTAATTCAGTAAGCAAAAAAAGTGTCACACAAGTACCCCAGTACCTAATGCGTAACTTAGAAAAAAAACTGGTCGTTTTTCACATGAACAGAGGTTTAACTACGGGCAATAGAGCATATTCGAGAATGAAATTCAGGTGAGGGGGCAATTTAGCATCTACGTGCAAAAAATCAGCTCCAAATATTTACCACAGGAAAAAATTTTTGGGGGAACCCAAAAAAAAAAAACAAAAAAAAGTTAAGAAAATTAAGCTTATTAGTATGAAATTCAGGTATGTTTAGCAAAAGTTTTTAGGTTTTTAATATCAGAAAAATATGGGTAATATTTTAGTTATGTAAAATGTTTAGATTTTTAATTGACTAAAATACTATTAAAGATTTTGTTGATTTTGATGACGCCATCAACAACGGTTAACCGCGCAGTGACTTAACCCATTTAATATAAGGGAAAGAGCGCTCCGCGCTCTTCCCTGATTACAATAAACAATCTCGGAATTACATAAATACTATAATGTTTTCAAGGCATTGATTTTGGGGTTTGTTTCTAAGAACATTTTATAATTTTTTGCATTAACAACTACATAGACTAGTTCGGAATAAGGGTTTTTTAGTGTTAGGAAGAGGGTATATAACTACTAGCGCCAATCATATGTAGAGGAAAAATTGAGAAACAGCGAGCGACTAGAACATTTTACGGTTTAAAATATTTCAATTATTTATTGGTTTAAAATCTCGAACCCTTCTCTTCAAAATTTCTTAAATACTTTTTAAATATTGCAAAAGCAATAGCAGTTTTTGGGGATTTTTAGTTTTTTGCCGCTACGTAAGTACGGCGCTGCTGGCGCGCTTGGTTTCCAGGTATTAAAACTAATTTTTATGTTTTGAATAGTTTTACAAGCAAAACATTAAAAAAACTATGTAGGTTTAAAATTAGTTTAAAAGCACAAATTTCATCTTTATTTTTACTAATTTGAAATCACTGTTTGGGATAATACTATTTTAGTGGTGATTTTAAACTATTGTGACGTTTAAATAAAAAACAAAAATTTATTTAGCACAAACTGATATATTACAGCACTTCAACGTAGTGAAACATATCATCGTGTAGCAATTTTTATGAAGTATAGGTTTAGACTTAAGAAACTAAGAAAGCTAAGTTTTTTTTCAAATTTTATTTTTTTCTTTTTGTACCCTCTCTCGTACAGTAAAAGACGCTTATTCCCAACAAAAAAAATTAAAACAAAACGTTGTTTTCTGGGAAGTCATTTGCGCAGACATACTTTTTACAATTAG
>JASAMX010017095.1:12500-27725 GCA_030248175.1 Microlaimidae sp. YZB2_3
ACTATTATGGTCAAACCCTTGCCCCACCGTGGTGATATTTTCTGGTGACTATTGTGGTGTGTTAAAATTCACCGCGGTTACCTCTGCGTATCACCTTGGTCATACGTAATACTGTGACGTGGTTAAAATTTGCATGATTGCTACCGTACCAGGTTTAACAATTTCAGTTTGTTCGATCACTGTCCAGTGAGCGCAGTCAGCAACTAAGTAAAATTGTTTCACTAATTTTATGCTCTAAAATGCTATTTTGATAATTTGTGAAAAATAGTATCTCGTAAACCGTTAAAAATATTTCGACAAAAAAGTTACAGAATTTTGGACGTTTTTAAAAAAAAATCATCGAAATTGAAGACAAAATTTCGCACCGCACTTGTAAACGTGCAATATATTTGAAATAAATATGAAGTAAGCATATTTTAAAAATTAGTTTTTTTAAAATTGTTAAAATAAAAAATATTAATTTAAACGTTATTTATTTCTATTTATATATATTTTTTGAAATTTAATACTGCATCGGGAAAATTTTTTTAATAAGTTTGGTGGTTTAAAATTTTTCCATACCACGCAATTCCAGTGTTTTTTAGTCATAATTACAAAACAAACAACAAAAGGTTGAGGTGCTAGGTGCTAGGTAACGGTGTTAAGTCCCGTGACTTAAGCCACGCCTGGTTTTTTGAGAAAAAAAACTATAATTTTAATTATAATTAATTATAATTTTAATTTTAAAATTAATTACTGTCAGATAGCTACACACTTTGATAAAAGCTGACCAGTTTAAAAATGAGGCTATTAAAATAAAATCAGATTAAATACTTTTGAGTAGTAGAAGTTTCACTATTTTTTTTAGTTTTAATTTTTTCGAATAACACAACATTTTCAGCAAAACAAATTATATTTTTATATTATTTTTAATATCAATTTTAAATAAACAATATAAGTTTTTGGTTTTATTATTTGGTTTTATGTAGTTTTCTAAACTTATTGAATTTTAATATTTCACCTAATTCAAAAACAAAGTTTTATTAATCAAAATTTATTTAATTGAATTTTTTTTAATTCAAGTTTAATTATCTAAAATCTAATTAATCAAAAACCAAAAAAAGTTACTTGAGATACATACCTTATGCATGTGATAAATTAGAACACCAGTTAAAGCGGCTATTAGCAATCCGGGTACCAATTTGCATATAATACCAAATGAAATAAAACCTGAAAATTTTCTCTAAACATATCATTTAACACAGATATATTTGATATAACTTTATTTAGTTAGTATTAAAATTATATTGGCTAGAAATGTGTCGTATCAATTTTTTGACAAAAAACGCCTTTTTTAAATATTTTTAAAGGAAAACTAAATGTATTAAACGTTTCTCAAACTGGGCAATCGGCGGTCAAATTACAAAAAACATATTCGAAGAAAAAACATAAATTAACCACTACTGCTATATAAACTTACATTTAGTCTGTAAAAAGTTAGCCTTCGAAAATTGTCAAAACGATTTTGTTTTTGACCAAAATTGCATAATTAATTATTTTTACGCTATTAATTTTTTATAACTGTTGTAATTGTAATCTGGAAAAAATAATTTTAAATACAAAGTATTTAAAAATATTTTTAAATTTATTGAAATGATAATTAAAAGAAAACGATAAAGATTCTGTGTGCAAAGTAGGAATTTTTTTAAAAAAATTATTCAAACTCGAAAATCTAAAACAATTGAAAATAATTTAAGTTAAAAAAAAATTGTCTACTTCTTTTAAAAACTACGACACTAGCAATTTTGATTAATTTTTGTTTGGTGTTTTACTGATAAATGTTTTAAAATGGAGTTATGTATAATTTTTTTTGTTTATGGTCTCATTTCGTATATAAATCTGGCTGGCTAAAATAAAACTGGGCAAAAATTTTAAGATTTTTGCAACCAAGCAGTTTCACGTCAGAAAGAAATTTTTAATAACGTATCCTGACGTGGCACTTTTTTATTGTCATTTGTAATAATTTGCTTTATTATACACCTGCCAAAATCTTTCAAATACATTTCAATTTTATTGATTTGTTTAAAAACCATGAACTTTCAAAAAAAAGGCGCTTAAACTGTGCTTTCTCGCGCAGCACCTTGGTCACGATGACGAAAAACCTTCCATTTGAATGAACTTTGTTTCGTGTGTTAATAATTTGTGCAGAATTTCAACGCTATAGATTCACTTTCAGCTGAGCTGAGCGCTAGTATAATTCAATTTTCAAATGAAGGCGGTGACCGAATGGCCACGCTACTCACTTTTTAGCTTCTGCCATTTTCATTTCCACGGAGTAAAACATATAGTCGCAAATCGCTAATTTTACCTGAAATTTAAAGGTTTTTAAAGACCCAGGTGGTTTACTAGCTTCTAAGCTGACATATTTAACTCCTCTAAAATAAAAAAAATCAATAAATACATGTACTAAAGACATGAAAAATTTTTTACTGTAGTAAAGAAACTCAGTTCTTGTTCTCCTGTAGCGCAGTTGGTAGTACTGCTCTTTGTAGTGCGAATCTTCGCTCAGCTCCCTGCAGCGATTGGTCCAATTCACCGGCTGAATCTGGGAGTTGAAAAAATACGGGGTGCACACCAAAGGCACGAGCAGATAGACCGCCGTCACCGTTAAACCAGTTACCTTCAGGGATTTCTTGGACGATTTAGTCTGACATCTGTTCGCGGCGAAACATCTGTTAAAAACAGCGTAAAATTATAGCAAAAATTTATAAAATATAATATATATTACAAAAATATATAAAAATTATATATTACAAAAAACTAATGAAAACAAAATCTTGAAATAAAGGGAGCTTCCGACTGAGTTTTTTTTAGATGTTCGCTTAATAAAAAAAGGTTAATTATATTTTGATTTTCTATAACCATGCTCAGTAATTTATAAAATTGCCATAAGTGTAAATTGCGCAAACGCAGTTTTAAAGTGAACTCTTTGTTCAATACTCCTTTTTTAAGTGAACAACTGGACATTTACTAAAAATTTAACTGATTTTTAAAATGTGATTCTCCCCATTTGTATTGTGATTATCATCAAGTTATTATCCCTAATTAGTTTTTATTTACTAAAACCGACATTTTGTAGGCCATTTTTGAGAAAGGGGTTTTTGGAGCCGTCAGCAAAAACTTGGAGGTGACTGAAATTTTTGTGGAACTTGGAGTCGCAAAAACAGGAACTCGAAGCCGAAAATAAAAAAAAAGTTTACGGTTAGTTTTAGGCTTGGTGCTTTAACTTAGGGATACGTTTTAGCAATTTTACGTTTTCGCCTCCAAGTTCCTCACCTCCCACATCAAGTTTCTTGTTTTTAACTCTAAGCTCTAACGATCTTAAATTAATTTTTTTTAGTTTTTTTTTGTTTTATATCGGAAAATTTTTAGGATTTCACAAGAATGGTATGTTTTTACTACGTTTTCAACAAAATCAACAAATAGCTAAGAAATTTATGCATGGTGACTAATTTAATTAACGCTAACGCAATACATACGTAAGTTTTCATTTGTAAATTATAGTTAAAGGCAGGTTTTCTAACAAGTTGTTTGTTTCTGCAATTTGTTTTCCTGTCTGAAACGAATAAATTTTGTTGTGTAAGTAAATATATAAAGCAGGCGACCAATTTTTTTAGTGAAAATTTCCATAATATTATAAAGGTCTAAACAGTTTAAGTCAAATCATGTTGCCTAAATTTATTCCGGTTACCTTTCAGCCGCCATGCAGACTGTTAAGTAAACGCCGATTGTGTGAAACATCAAATCCATATTGACAGCTATCCAAACGGCTTTCATCCAATTTATGGTTTTTGTCCATATTGTGCATGGAGAGTCCTGTGATAAGATAGCGCTTAATCTAAGGCCAAATACAAGCTGACCTTTTTAGTCAAGAAGTAAAGGTAACAACAATTGGTAATTAATATTAATAACTAATTGTTTATATAAATAATGCGACCAACTTCTACAAGATATTTAATTTTAACAAGAAAATTGCGTGTAACTATTCTTTAATATAGGGTAACTGACTTAAATTTGGCCAATTTCGATCACCGGCTATTATTTTTCCCATACGCAAATTTATAAATTTAACTATATATTGTAGAAATAAATGACATAAGGATATCTAGACTAACGTAGTTCATTTGTAATTTTTCGAATCAAAAAAAACAGCCGGTGGCCGAAAATAAGGCTGCCCAAATTTAAGTCAGTTATCCTACTGTATTTTAATTTATTGTCATAGTATGTTTTGTTTCAGAAAAATCTATCAAAAAAGTAACAAATTTTAAACAATTTATGTTTCTCCTGTACCATAAAACTAAATCAAATGACAGTCTTGCAAGTAAATTAAAGTAAACTAAAAATAAACCTATTTATAAATTCAAAACCAGATGAAACACTATACCAAATAGGACGCGTAAACAGTATAAGCTGCGTAGATTGAGTGCAAAAACAGTTGAGCTACGGCCAATGCCACCTGTAATAAACTTTGTAATTATTTAATTTACGTCACCTAAAACCATAAATAACGTAGTTAAAACTACGGTGCAGAAAGTGAAATTCTGACGCTGGTTTAAAAGTTATCCCTGGATAACTTTTTTACGTGCTTAGTTATGCCAGAAATAAATCAATTTTTTCCAGGTTAAAACCAAAATAAGTGTTTTCTATTGTTTTAATAAAAAAATTTGTTCACGTCGAGTCACAGTAACATATACTTTGTGTTGTTTTGATTTATTTTTCCGTGGTAGCGGTAACTTCATACACCGGAAACGGCTATACTCCGCGATCAGTTTTTTATCTACTTCTGTAGGTGGATTAATGCATTAATTCGAAAAGTTACCCAGGTAATATTAATTTTCTTCCCGTATACTTTAGAACGAAATAAGCCCTGGGGCCTATTTCATAAAGATTTCTGTAATTGTAAATTAATAAACGCATTTCATTTCTTCTTATTTTATTAATTAAAAAATACGTACGTAACTGTAAAATTTACGGAATTTACAGACATGTAATTTTTTAAATTCTAAACGCAATTTTATTAATATACTTTTTAATTAAAAATGCAAAAGAAAAATATGCGTTTATTAATTTACAGCTGTAAATTAATTAAAAGCAATTTTTATGAAATAGGGCCCTGCACGAAAAAACAAGTATTGACTGCAAAAAAATCTTTGCGCAAGAAATCTGGGGCGGGTCTACTAAACGCGAGCTGACTACGTGCTATCTTAGCACATTGTTTAAAAGTCTTGTTAATGTTTTAATTTCGAAGTTTTTTCTCGAAAAATCTAACAAAATTTTTTATTTACATGGCACAAACTGATATTTTATTAATTTTATACATTTTTGTTGTGTATACAAACTATTAAAGCAAAGAGCCCTAGTTACGGGTTAGCAAAGCTCCTAACTACGGTTTAAGGCTTTATTAAATTTTATTTCAAACAAATATGCATAATATTCAAATAACAAATATTCAAAATAAACTCTTTAATATTAATTTATTCTATCTAAAAAAAGAGTTCCATAAGTTTTCTCAAGAAAAAACCCAGAAATTTAAACATTAACAAGAGCTTTAAACAACATGCTAAGATACCAACTAGTCAGCACGCGTTTAGTGGATCCGCCCCAGCAGTATATGCATAGAAAGTCGCGTGCGTTTGAAATGTTGCATTTTTCTTGCTTAATTTTTATTCAAAAACGTAGTGTATAAGCACCTTGCACTGAAACTCTGTTTATAAATGAAGTATGCAATATACATAAGCGTCACCATAATGGATAATTACCGTATCTCCTACTTATTTTTCGTAGTATGCAGTAGTATCAAACGATCAAAAGCGCGCGAAATTTCGATCGGTTGATCTGCATACTACAAAAGATAAGTAGGAGATACGGTAATTATCCATTATAGTGACGCTTATGTATATTGCATACTTCATGTATAAACCCATTTCCAGTGCAAGGTGCCTATAATCAAAAATTTTCTTGGGTTATATTATGTTTTTTATTAATGTCGAAAAATTATAAAAAAGTATTGCAAAATCACGAAAATAATTACAATGCAAGTTTACGTGACGTTAATTTTATAATTTTTGGCTAAAATTAAATAATTTGATTAAAATCATTAAAACCATCAACTTTACACAGCTAAAAAACTAGTAGTCTCACTCTCATGTACTCGCAATATAATATTTTACTTGTTACAACTTAAAAAAAGTGTTTTTTAGTTTACAAAAAGTGACACTGAAACTTTAAAAATGTTTTTATATTTTTAAATAAAAAGGTGCGTTTTAACATTTTTTATATGTTTAAAATAAAACATGTTGAATAGTGGTGTGTAAATGAAATTCGAGTAAAAGTGCTCCTTCAAAATAACATTCAAGACTAGTATTTTTAACTTTTACGGTTAAATTTCGCCAATTAGGTACCAACATATTTAATTTAAAATATTTTAACATGAAGAGATTTTGTTATTGTGAAATAGTTTTGTTAATTGTACCCAGTTTTGATTTTAGTTTCTTTACCACGTTTTACTTTACTGATCAAAACATATTCCCTGTATAAAAGTACTTTCACTCCTTGGGCCTATTTCATAAAGATTTTTGTAATTGTAAATTAATTAACGCATTTCATTTCTTCTTATTTTATTAATAAAAAAAATACGTGCGCAACTGTGGTATTTACGGAATTTACAGACATGTAATTTTTTAAATTCTAAACGCAATTTTATTAATATACTTTTTAAATAAAAATACAAAAGAAAAATATGCGTTTATTAATTTACAGTTGTAAATTAATTACAAGCAATTTTTATGAAATAGGCCCCTGCTCTATTTGTAAAGCGTTCTTTAAAAGTAACATAAATGGTTTGCTCTATTTGTAAAACATTTCTTAAAAGTAACATAAATGGTTTGCGATTAAGTATAATATTGCTATAAACAAGAATATACTGCTAATAATTATATGTAAAAATGTAAATATTATGTAAATAAATAAATAATTTAGGTTTAAAAATCGAACTAACTATCTAAATAAATGATTTTTCTTCTGCTTAGAAAAAAAAAACTTTTGTGTAATAAAAAATAAGTTTTTTTTACTCACAAAGTGCTTAAATTCTAAAATGTGACTATTAATTACCTAAAGCAAATAATTAACTATAAAAACTTTGATTTTTTTGAAAAATAACCAAAATTACAAATTCTGCTAAATTTTTCGCCTGCCCTGGCCCCGGCCCCGGCATCAGCAAAAATCCTGCCCTGGTCGATCCCTAGTGCTCTCTAAAACATCTTACTGGTTTCGACTTTTCGAATCGCATGCTCTAACAGTAAATATAACGTACATCGTCAACCAAAACGCTTTTTTACTGGCATACCAGTAAGAAAATACTGGTTGCGTCAGTAACCAGAAAAAAAATTGCTGGTTTCACTGGTAACCAGTAACTATAACACTTTTTATTTTACTGGTTACCGGTGAAACAATTTTTGTTTTTTTGAAGCAATTTTTTTTACTGGTTACTGACGCAACCGGTATTTTCTTACTAGAATGCAAGTAAAAAACCGTTTTGGTTGACGATGTGTGATATATCTACTGTTAGAGCATGCAATTCGAAAAGTCAAAACCAGTAAGATGTTTTAAAGAGTGGTATACAAATGGAACACGTTACCAAATTATGTTGTAAAAGCCAAAACGTTAAAAAATTTGAAACAGAAACTTTCAAATATAAATTTTTAAACCATCAACAATTTTCCCTAATACCTATATATATATATATATATATATATATATATATATATATATATATATATATATATATATATATATAATCAAGAACCCTAAGCTAGTACGTTTGCGTTAACTAAGTAATTTTTGTTCTTTTGTATTATTTTTTATGTTTCTTTGTGTTTAATTGACATTTATCCATTCTATGTATTGATGTTGTACATTTGTGTTACTTCTTATGTAATCTGTACAACAATAATGAATAAATTTTCAACTTTCAACTTTCAAATACGAACGCATAAACTATAATATTCTGAAGCCACCATTATTTTTTTCTTCAATAAAAAACAAATAAAATGATTGTTTGGTTTTTAAATTACGTCAGTATTAGCATAATTTGAATATTATTGAAAGCTAAATATTAATTGCAAACTGTTTTTGCAGTCATTGAAAAAAATTAATTAATTAACTTTTTAAATAAAATTTTTTTAATGTTTAAAAATTTGATTTTCAGGTCATACTTTTAAAAAACTTTCCCAAATTTTCAATTTTTTGAAGTCTCCTTTTGCTTTTTGCCTTTTGCTCAAATAGTGTCTCATACTTAAAATTTATTGTATTTAAATTTTTGCTAGTTTTTTTAATTCATTGTAGAACACCAACTCGCGCAATATGCTAATTACTGGACTATTTGCTGACAGAAATAAAAAAATCGGTTAAATATCCGTATTTAAATAGCCAAATACAAATAAATAGCCGCCAAATACAAATAAATAGGGTAGAAATAGCCGCCAAACCGCCGCCATTTAAAAACTAAGGTTTTAACTCAGTTATATGTAATTAAATAATGTTAATCTCATATTTACATCTTTAAACAATTTTTTATAGCACAAAAACTGTTAATCTTTTTTTTATTCTAGAAAAAAATTGAAAACAAAACCGAGTTGTTTTTCTTCATGGAGATCTCCTTTTTAGAAAGTAACTGAGCAGATTATAGCATATTGCGCCGTGGGGCATTTTGCTCCAGCAGCACAGCTATCAATATAAAAGCAGTTACCAGTTTTCAGCGCGCGCCGCACGAACTTTTCAGAGCGCAATATAGGCTAACTCAGTTTTACTCGATTTTTTTAAGGTTAAGTTTACGCGTTAATAAGCCTAAGAAAAGCCTAAAAAACAACCTAAATTTTAACAAATAGCTGCGGGAAGAAAGTTTAGGTTGTTTTTTAGGTTTTGCTTAGGCTTATTAACGCGTAAACTTAACTTAAAAAAATCGAGTAAAACTGTGTTTATATTTAAGCGGCAGTTTGACGGCGGTTTGGCGGCAGTTTTGCGGCAGATTTGGCGGCTCACATCCAACACATAAATGAAAAGCGGTATTAAATAAGCCAAAAGCGAATTTTTAAAGTTTTTTTTAACTGGCCGAAATATTTACCAGGCTTTAAGAGAAAATTTTATTTTTATAAACCATTATATTGTATTAAGACTAAAAATATACAATAACAGATTTTAGGACATAAAGACGATCGTTTTTGCAATTTTTCTGTTTGTTACAACTAAAAATTAAAACTTTCTTTATGAAAAAAAAGTTTTTGCCAAATTTTTTTTTTCAAAACTAAAGAAGCTTCTTACCAAAAATAAGTAGATTGGATTTCTTCTAAGTCGGGGCTGCATCAACGTAATAACGCACAAAATATTGAATATAATTCCTAATCCGCACAGGACCAAAACAAGTGGACCGTTTATAACAGCGTAGAATCCCACAAAAGTCTGCAGTCCGGATGATTTTACGGGCGCCGACATTTTTTTTTGAATTTCTCTCTATTTTAATATTGGTTAAAAACCTAGAACACTATTCCAATTTATTATTGTTTCTTATTTTTTAATTTTGTTTTTTTAACAAATATATGAAATTAATTATTTATTCTATTCAACTTAGAAATAAATATTTTTACTTAATTAGCACTTTTTCTCCACAAAACTTATTAATTAAGTTTTTCTTTTGGTGAAATTACCTGCACTCCTATATTACCTGGTTGTCTAATTATTTTCTAACATTGTTTTTTATGCTATTGAAATATTTATAGAATAAAATTAAATACTAAAATTTCCAAGCTCGTTAAAGCACAAATAATCCGGTTTATACTTCGCTAAAAGAACACAATTTAAAAATTCAAGTTTGAAAAAGAGGTTTTTTGACTTTAAAAGGCTTTTATATTTTTTATATTCAATGCAAAATGGTAAAAAAATACAGGAATAATAAACAAAACGCCTTTAAATTAGCAAAATTAAATGTTTGTGTTTCTAAAACTTTGAACGAAGTAGCAATCATAGTTAAGTCTTGCTGATTCTGATCACGGCATAGATGGAGATTGTAAAAAGTGCATTTTGGGCTTAGTGGATCTTTGTGTTGTAACGGATAGCAATGTTATACGGCAGCAGCGAAAACTCAAAGTTCAATAGTGAGCAGCTGCGGTGTCGATATATTAAGCGTTTCAAATTTTAGTTTTAACCCAAATAATCAAAAAAGTGTTAAATGCAAAAAATAACTGTTGATGAATACCTTATCACACAGCCCTTCTTTAAACAAAGGATTAAAAAATTGTTGGGAATCCACCACGTAGGTGAAACAAAACGCCATAGGTGAGTATAAAACTGATGCTAAACGAATGTGATTTGCTTTGCTTATTTATTAATTTAAAATCACTATAATTTAAAAAAAACACTAGCCTTGAAAAATGCTCTAAAAAAAGAGCAGGAAAAAGGGGCAATTTTTTCCGGGGCGTATGTTTAGACAGAAAAGATGTGGACTAGTCTCAGATGGACATTATGTGGACTATAGAAAATTTGCATTTGGTTTGAGCAGCTGCTCACTAAATAAAAGTTTCTACCATATGATAATGATTTGTTTATACATTGATCTAATCACACAGCACTGTTGCATTTTTTTAGTTTGATGAAATGTCAATTGAAAAAATCATACTCACAGCAATCTTTGACAAGCGCGAAATCGCCACTTTTTCAAATTTATAGTTGTTTCTTACACATACAAATATAACCTTCAAACTAAAAAAGTGGCGATTTCGCGCTTGTCAAAGATCGCTGTGAGTATGATTTTTTCAATTGACATTTCATCAAACTAAAAAAAATGCAACAGTGCTGTGAGATTAGATCAATATATAAACAAATCATTATCATATCGTAGAAATTTTTATTTAGTGAGCAGCTGGCCAAACCAAATGCAAATTTACTATAGTCCACATAATGTCCATCTCAGACTAGTCTACATCTTTTCTGTCTAAACATACGCCCGGGGAAAAATTGCCCCTTTTTCCTGCTCTATTCTTAGAGCATTTTTCAAGGTCAGTCTAATACTTTTTTTGAATTAAATTAAATTAAAAAATAGCCTAATAAACTATAGTTTTAAGTGCGCAATGACATATGTTTATAATCATTCCGGTGCCGAGATATATTTTTTAAATAAAAAATAATAAGAAGAAGAAGATAAATTTAAATTACAAAATTTACCCACGTTTTTTTAATTATAGTTAGTGCGGTGCAGTTGCGCTCCAGGCAAAGTTTATCTACGTTCTCTAAATATAGTTAGCGCGATGCCGTGCGCCAATGATTGCAATTATAGTTTTTAAAGTAAAAATAATAATAAGAAGAAGAAGATAATGAACATGAATTACAAAATTTACTCACGTTCTCTAAGTATAGTTGGCGCGGTGCCGTGGGTTAAATTGCAGTGTGGAACCCCGCGATAATTACCGGCGCGCGCCACCGACGCTTTTTATTATTTTTTAATAAATAAAACTTTGAATTAATTTTGTCATGAGTAATGAAAGAATTAAAAAAAGTACTCAGTTGTTTTTGCCGTTTTCCGCACGGTTGAAGCAGATGGCGCTGGGAACTGGTTCCGTTTCTGCCACCAATTAAAACCCGTCTGCTTTTTTTGTGCGGTTTCTATGAGGGGATGTTGGTTGTCTGTTCTGTACAATCCTTATTGTTGCCAAAAGGCTGTTATTGTGCGGTTGGGATTTTTTTTTGTCTATTTTTCAAATTTTTTATTTTGATCAATAAATCGATAACAAGGACCTAAATGAAAAAAGTGCTTCGTAAGAAAGTTGCGTAATTTCTTCTTCTTTCTAATGAGCCCATGTTTATTTTTGATCAATCATTAACAAATGAGGAATATCGCTTTTAAGGATGGAGCGTTGGAATAATAATAATAATAAGAAGAAGAAGAAGGTTCTGAATTCCAAAATTTACCCACGTTCTCTAATAATGGTTGGCGCGGCGCCAGGGGATAAATCGCCCCGTGGCGCTCCCGCGCCACCCATGATAAAAGGTAAAAACATTAGGAAAACTATTAAAAAACAAAAGCGAAAAAGTTTTTTGTAAAATTTTATACCTAGGCAGGTTCTTTAAATTTGCACTACTTTCTTTTTTGAAATAAAGGTAGAAAAACGAAAGAAACCGATAATTAGGATAGTCCATTGATTGCCAGTTAGACAATTATCAGAATTTCGGTGAAAAAGAGCTGCGACTATTTTTTTAAAGGTTCAACCGGGTATTTGTTGATTCTTAGTAAATATGTCGCACATTTAAAAAGGGGTAGAGGAACTTACCTCCGCCGAAAAAACTCCGGAACTTACATCCGATTTTTTTCCTCTGTCGCGCAAGTCGGAACTTACCTCCGATAGCGGCGCAACCTCGGAACGTACCTCGGAAATCAGCCTCCTTTCTTATTCCTATTTCTTTGTCTATTGTATTGAATTAACTCGTTTGTTTTCTCAACTCTCTATTGTGAAACTTAATTGAAAGGTCATTTAATTATGACAATTTATGATATAAATAAATAGAATAAAGCATTTTAAAGTTGCAGATATTAGTAGATTAAAAATATTTTATTTAAGTGCAAATATAAAATAAATACTGATCAAACAATTATAATCATTGCATTACAACGTTTAAAAAAAAACACCACGAAAAATACCACAAAAACGTTTTGAGAGCACAATAAAAGCATAACAACAACCTTAATGTTTATTATCTTTCGAGTCGTCTCATAGCTTCCTAGCATTTTTTAAGCTATTATTTAAAAAAAAAGCATAAAAATGTTGACAAATAACACGAAACTGTTTTAATGTTATGAAATTATTATTTTTGTTTTATGTCTTCTCAATAATTTTTTAACATTTTTAAATTTCTTAACTTTTACAAGTCAGTCAAACAAACTAAATGATTTTTAAGTATAACACAAACTATGTTATGCAATAAACTTATCCCGATTTATGCAGGAGGTTTATGTTTTTCGCTCGTCAGTACTCTCGTGTCCAGTGACCTCGTGTCCCTCTTTAAATTTTTAAAATTTTGTCTATAGGGGCCGACACATAAGAGTACGGCACGAAACAGTACCACAAAATAGTCCCGGGTTTCGCAAAAAATTACGCACGAAATAGTACGCTACTAAACAGTACCGTCAAAAAACAGTACGGCACATATGAGTCCTGTGTGAATTGCATTTGCTACACCACGCGACTCTCACACAAAACAGTACTGGCACGAAAGAGTACTGGCAAGAATACATGAAAATTAATTAATAAAGAAAAGAAGAATGAGAAATGAAGAACAAATTATATGGGCTATGTGTGGATCCAACCTAAATGCATACGTATGCATATTTTTATATGCATACGTATGCATATGTTATGCATACGTATGCATAAATTCATATGCATACGTATGCATATTTTTTTTCAGTTATATGCATATGTATGCATTTTTCCGGAAAGTATATGCATACGTATGCATTTTTTTTCTAACTTTTATGCATACGTATGAATAAAAGTTAGAAAAAAATGCATACGTATGCATATACTTTGCGGAAAAATGTATACGTATGGATATAAGTTGTAAAACATGCATACGTATGCATATTTTGGAAATTAAAAAAAATTGTTTCTTATTAAAATATGCATACGTATGCATATTTTGCAATTTATATGCATACGTATACATTTTCCGGAAAGTATATGCATAAGTATGCATTTTTTTCGAAACTTTTATGCATACGTAGCCATAAATTTTAGAAAAAAATGCATACGTATGCATAAAAATTACAAAAAAATGCATACGTATGCATATACTTTCCGGAAAAATGCATACGTATGCATATAACTAAAAAAAATATGCATACGTATGCATATGAATTTATGCATACCTATGCATAATATATGCATACGTATGCATATAAAAATATGCATACGTATGCATTTAGGTTGGATCCACACATAGCCCGTATAATTTGTTCTTCATTTCTCATTCTGCTTTTCTTTATTAATTAATTTTCATGTATTCTTGGTACTGGCAAAAAAGAGTAAGATATTAACGTTTTTCGTTTGATTCAAAACAGTACTGGCATAAAAAAGTACTGAAGAAATAACTTAATGTTAAAACTATTACTTCTATCTAACATCTGCTTAACTTAATTACGATAAAAATTGGCAAACACTAAATTCCACCGAATCCCACTCCGTCCAAAATCTACCGTAATTTACCGTAGTTTTTAGCATTATGCAAATTTTGTCAGTGTTGATTAAATTACGTAATTTTCGTCAAATATATCATGGAAAATAGTCAAATTTTGAGTTGTAAAAATTTTTAAAGCTTTCTACAATACTTTTAAAACCCTTTGGTTTCAAGAAAGAATATTTTCGACATAATATCTTCCGAAATAAATATTTTGTTTTATTTAAGCAGTAAACTATTTGGATTTGAATAACTTTTAACCTTTTTTCAGACTTTTATCTTGATTTTTAAGTTTCGCTTAGGCTTAGGAAAAATAATGTTTCTTTGTCTTAAATTTTTTTTTGCAAAATTTTTTAACATAAAACATCTTTGATATTTATTTAGCATAACAAATGTTCCAATTTAAAAACCAAAAACTGTGAATCTTAACCTTTAACCAAACCCTATATTCACATGAAAAATCTTTTATCAAACAAATCAAAGCAAGAATCTAAACCATGTTCTTGCACTAGATTGGAAGTTTATCAATAATTGGAAGTTTACCAGTTTCTCGAGATTGATTAATTATATTCCTTTTTAAATTTGGTTATTTTATGATTTTTAAACTTAATTTAATGTTTTTACAGTGAAATGCAGTTAAAAATTATAAATTTTAAAAATATACACGCAAAAAGAGCTAAATTGATTCAAAAAATATTCAAATTGGTTCTATTTGTTCGAGATTCTGAGAATTCCGCCTAACCTGCATCAATATATAATTTGGAGAAATTTGAGGCGGAGTCGGAGTCGGTGGAATTTAGTGTTTGCCTAAATAATCAATGAGCAGCGTTTTTTACAGCAAACTCTTTTATTTTTGATGGACCATTTAATAAAGTCCTTTGATTTTTCTTTGTTTTTAAAGTGAGTTTGTTGTTTACATAGTCTAGTGAGTGTTAGCGGCACTGTGAGCCCCTTAAACTGTTTATT
>JASAMX010017096.1:0-33840 GCA_030248175.1 Microlaimidae sp. YZB2_3
AATCCTACCTTTAATATATCAGTTATAAAGGATGCTACAGTTGTGGGGTCGAGGTACTGATCGTTTTCCAAAATATCCTTCAACAAAAATATTTTTTTAATTAAAAAAACATACTCTTTTTACACAAATTGTTTTATTAAAGTTAATTTTAAAATTCTATATGGTTAAAAATTTAGTCATAATGCAGTCCCGGTTGCATTAAGGGCCAATACATTTTAAAATCGCGTTTGTCATCCCGTTTTTAAAACATTTACAAGGACAATGCGTATTGTAAAAATTTTACTTGGTGCTAATACTCTTATTATTATATTATAGCCTTTTAATAAAAATTAATTTGTGCGGGTTAATCGGTTTTGAAAAGATATTTTTAATAGTTTTCATCGTCATACTACTTTTTATCAGTTACTTTTGCTATGGTCGATATATATCTGGCTGACCCGGAAAATCAGAATGCAAACCTGAGCGGACCATTTAAAATTCTGCAGTTATGACGTTAAAAAAAACAAATAAGAACACTGATTTTTTCAAATTCTTTCTTTGTACAAAATATACAAAAATTAATCAACTTTAGTCCTTAAAAAATTTACACTTGAGTTCCAAATTAAGTAATTTGATAAATAATTATTGAAATGCGGGTTTTGATCTTTATTATTAAACCGCTTTTGTTAGAAATTTTAATTGGTTTTAATGTTAAACACAGTCCTGGCCTCGTGAAAGGATTTTTTTACACAACGCATCGTGCAAATCGAACGTTGTTCAATTTGTCCAACGACATTCCCAGATCGTGTGAGGAGGGATAAACGCGCCTGCTGTAATTTAGTCGCGCATGAAATTTAATTTAGATTGTCCGCCCTTGGAAGAGTAGAACAATTTGCTGTGATGTTTTTCTTGTTAGCATTGGTTACAGTCGTTTAAAACCCTAATGCATTAGGATAATAATTATTAGCCATTATCATTAGCCCCTGCATAATAATAAATATTTCGCAAAGTTAGTTTTATGATTTACCTTTTTAAATTTTTTTTTTTTTTAAATAAAGATTTTAAGCAACTCTAATGAAAACATAATGTAATGTGTATAAAATTGAACAAACAATATAATGCAGAGTAAATTATTTACATTAAAAGAGCGTGTAACATTGAATTTTGTTCGTTTTTAAGAATTTTTAATCTAATTATTCTGATAATGACACTTTTGGGTTAAGTTTGAAATAATTAAAATTTATGTTTTATTAAGCATATTTTTATAAAGCATATCTGCTTGAGTTTTTTTTTGAATTATTCTTTAATTTGTTTCCTTGGTTGTCTCACTAATCCTTTATTTATTTCAGTATGAAATGTAAATAAATGAGTTTCTTTTATTCTTTTACAACCACGTTTGGCTCTGCAGGAACAAAAGGCGCCTGCGCTTTTTGGCTTTGATGAACTTAAAAAGTTGTCACTCTTCATACTTTCCCGGCAGTCTGAGGATCAGTCACCAGAAAATTTGGAAAGAATGCATGTTTTCTAATAAATTTTTGTTCCACTGGTATAGAGATTTAGAAGAAAGGTCGCGCGGGGCTGGATGGGTACATATTAAATACTGCATAAATAAACGCGACTTCTTTTTAATTTTCAGATTCCTCAGTTTTTTGAATTTTTTAGTTTTATGAATTAAGATATTAAACGACTGTTACTATTGCCAACAAGGAAAACTTTGCAGCAAACTGTTTTGCTTATCCAGCTCGACAGTCAAATATTCAATTAACACCTGCCTGGCGCGCTTTATGGTTTATGCGCAAATAATATAATTTGTGGCAGGCTCGCGCCTTGCACAATACGTCAAAAATCATTGGACTAACGGAATGACGTTCGATTTACAGGATGCATCCTGTAAAAAAATCCTTTTACGAGGCCAGCACCGTAGTCGATTTAATACTTCATTCATAATCGATTTAAGCATAAAGCACTTCTAAAGACATAAATTTATTTTCTAAACTTTATTGTTGGCAATGGACATTTTTCATACTTTTTTTATATGTCTGCCTAAAAACAGACATACTTTCTGTTATGTAAATTTTAAAAACAATAGTTAAGTAGTTTTGATATTTCCTTAAAACTCTGTGCAGTTTTGTTTCAAAATTCTATCGTTATATATAAGAGTGATTACAAAATGAAGTAAACAAAACTTCTAGAAACTTTTAAATATTCAATAAACTTTGAAAGTTTTTAATTGTAAACAACTTTTCTGAAAAATTCTAAAATTTTTATTCTTTCACAGATATATAAACCAAGTATTTTTAGCTTATTTATTGGTTTTGTTTAAAAAGCCAAATTTTGTTTGTACGCTTGCTGAACCTATGTACTTTTGTTCTTTAACGTATGTACTACTATAAACATGTTTGTTCTTGTTAACAAATAATTTTTTGTTGAATTCTTTTTTGTATTTTGCTACTTAAAACACAACAGGTTATTTTATTATATATTATAGAGATTGAACGATCCAAATATATTCCATTCAACCTACTGTTCAATTTTTCTTAAATTTTTAACACTCCCTTGAAAACCAAAAAAATTTTACCTTCTTTATAAATAAGATATTTTGACTTTTAAAAAATATTTTAGTAAGTATATAATTTGTTTGTAAGTTAGCAAGTATAATTCTTTAGTAAATTATTATTTTTTTTGCTCAGGACACCCCTTCTTACCTTTTGGTGACTATTCTGTATAAAAAAACATTCCTAAATTCCTTTAAGTTTTATAATTTGCCCTTTTCTTGCTATTTTACAGAGATAAGAAAACATTACACTGTTATAAATATTGTTTAGTTCTAATATATTGTTTAATAACATAATTTTTTGATAGTAACTTACAGTTAGACATCCCCGGGTTGCATACTCAATAACAGCAAAAGTTAAAGGTGGTTGAAACACAAATCCAGACACCCTGCATAAATTGTCATGTTCACAATCGTTCATAATCTAGAAACGTATTTGTTTTACATGTTGTGTTTTGTTGCTTAATTTTATTTTTTTATTTTATTTTTATTTTTATTTTTATTTATATTGTCAAAAAACAGGAAAATACATAAAGACTTATATGAAAGAAGGTGTGCTAATATCAATGGTCTATAGAAAGGAAAGTAAAAACTCAACTGCAGCTTTAAAAACGTTTCGCGATTACCTGGCTTTCTGAAAGACGGGGGGAGGGGGTAGTGTGGTGCTAAAATCGCGACGCCTTTATAACTGACGGAATCTAGACTATATGACCCACATGCAAAACGCACTTATGGTTGTTTTCCAAACATTTATTTTGATAAGGAAACCGACGTGTGGTTGTCTCTTTAAAAAAGTGAAATGAAAACAAGATTAATCATTTGCAAATTATTTTGCTTGGAGAATTTATTAGACTACATTTTTAAAAAACATAACTTGCAGTATAATTCATAATCTTTTATTAAGTAAAAATAGAGTTCTTGGATTTTAATTAAAAGTTAAATTTTAAACAGTCGCACGCATAAAATTTTCAAAAGATTGTATTAAAACGTTAGTAAAATATTGGTTGAGCTGCAGTTCTACTTTTAATAATTACCCTTTAAAATTGCTCTAAGAATAGAATAAAAACGGAGAGATTTCTCCCAGGGTGTATGTTTATACAGAATAGATGTGAACTATTCTAAGATGAACATATGTGGACCATAGAAACTTTGCGTATAGTTTGTGCAGCTGTCCACTAAATAAAAACTTATACCATATGAATTTATTTGTTTATACGTTTGTTTACAGGTTGAATATTATTTGTATTTACGTCGTATATCACTTGTTTATACGCTTAACTAATTACAGAGCACCAATTTTTTTAGTTTAATGAAATGTCAATTAAAAAAATAATACTCAAAGCAAGCTGTGACTAGGGCGAAATCGCCCCTTTTTTAAATAGCAGGTTATATTTGTATGTGTAAGAAACAATTATAAAATTAAAAAAGGGGCGATTTAGCGCTTTTCAAATTTTGCTGTGAATCTGATGTTTAAATTTACATTTCATCAGACTAGAGAATAAAACACAGGCACGTAAAGTTTTTAAAACCTTCAAAATGTCATATAGTATTCGTGATCACGTTATATATGTATTTCTCTGTGGGAATGGTTGTGGGAAGAGCTGTTAAAATCACATTTAGCCAATAAGCGCTTTGGGAAAAATTGGATCTCCAATGGATGAAAGATCTCGATTTTTTTCCAAACTCTAATTGGCTAAAAATGATTCTATAAGTTCATAACTCTGTGAAGGGTTTTAACACTAAGCAATTTCCTTTAAAATGGGAGGGTTTCGCTTATCGTGGGATTGCTTGTAATTACCAAAAACTAAAACAGCAATTAAAATAATTCCGCCTTTGCTTTGCCAACTTTGATAATAAAACTTATTAGCGGAAATTAAAAAATATAAGAAATCAATATTGCAAAATTTTTTGTCTTCATTTTATGACAATGAAATCCATTTGAAAACTGTTTTTATAATAATTTACTGAAAATAAAAAAAAACTATAATAAAAGAAGAAAAACAGGAAGTAAAATATGAATGAGAAAAAACAAAGCAAATAAAAACAACAGCTGAAATAGAAGAAAAAAAGAGGAAGGGAATAAAAATGCAAAAAACAGGAGAAGAAGGAGAAATAAGAAAAAGTAGAGGAAGAGGAATTGAAGGATTAAAAGAATAAGAAAATGGAAAAAGAGAAGCAGGTAGATGAGAATGAGCAGAGGAAAAAGTGAGGTTGAGCAGGAAGAGGAGGAGAAAAAAGAAGTGGTAGGGGAAAAAAAGAAGGGGTAGGAGAAGAAAAAATAGCAGAAGGTTTGTCAAGGTTGTTGCGCAGTGGCAGAACACACATCTTGAACACTGAAGGTCCCATGATTGAGCCCTGACAGAGAAAAGCTACACTGTGATAATGCTAATTTTTGTTAATTTTGTTATATGTAGTATTTTGTTGCGCAGTGCTGAGTAACATTGGTCTTGCGTATTCTGGTTTATGCAAAATAAATAATTTAAAAATAGAAGAAGAGGAGGCGGAGGCGATGAAGAAGAAAGAGAAGAAAAAGGAAAAGGGGTAGAAGGAGGTGAATGAGGAGAAAAAGAAGGAGGAGGAGGGGGAACGGAAGGAGGAGGAGGAGAAGGCGGAAGACGAGAAAAAAACATGAAGAAGAACAAAAAACCTATAAAAAGAAGCAGAAGAAGAATTACAGTCCAGACACTATTTTACTTGTAAGTATATATGAAGTGAAATTAAATCAATAAATGACTATTATAATGGCTTCCCCTCCATTTTAATTCCCGCGAAATAAAATGGCTACTAAACTATTATAATGGAGGGTGCCATTTAAATGGAGAGGCTCATTATAACTTTTTATATAGGAGTTGCACATTTTTCGGTATATTATATATTTTTGGTAATATTAGTATGCTTAAACAGTCAGTATTATCATTGAAACAACACATACCCTTTAATTAATGTTATTTTAGTTTTTGTATTTAAAAATGTATAACGCTCATAAGTGCCATATTTGTGACTCTTACATAATTTTCATATTTCTTACATACCATTTATGCTTACTATACAACTAAAAGTAAGCTGAACGATACATATTTGACCGATTTCTATTGCTTGCGATTGGAAACTTTGATTCAGAAAAGATCGTGCTTTTAAATAAAATAAAATAATTAGTCTATCTAAAACACAACAAAAAATGTTTCTTCTCAGCTATAAAACAACTATAAAACCTAATTGATCTCCAAACGTCTATATTGTGCTCTTTTTTTAAGCCTAATCTTGGTGTCCAGAAATTTCGTCTTCTACATAACATCTTTTAACATTACCCGCTTTTAAATCTCGTCGTCGGAAAGCTCTTTAAAACATCTCGTTTTTAGAAAACTTTTTTGGGTGCAATTTTATAAACATACTTTTTGAAGATCAATTTTTTCTTCAAATAATCTTTATTTGTAGGTTTCGCTTATGCTTCGAAAAAAAACAAAAGTTTTTAGTTTTAAATTAAAAAAACACATCATTTAATACAAAAGTACAACATTAAAATTTGGCTTAATTTTTGGGGTTGGCTTAGGTTTAGGATTTCAGTCTTTAGGAACGAATCATTTAATAAATGTTTATCATGGTAAAATCTAGTTTGATTGTTGAGTTTTGCTTAGGCTTAGGGAAAAAAAGGTTTACATTCCATAGTTTAAGTTGCCAAATACCAAAAACCCATTTTTAAAAAGCACGTTTATAAAATTGCGTCCAAAAGATAACTTTTCTGAAGTCGATGTGTTTAAAAAACAAGCTTTTTGAAGACGGGATGTAAAAGACAAGATGTTTAAAGCCAAAATTTTAAAGATGAAAATTCCGGGAATCCCTAATCTTAGTTCATTTTACTCAAAAATACTTTTATATATTTGCATTCTTGTCAAAAAATATGCTATCAAAAAACAAACAATTTTTTACTGAATAAATTTCATTTTGCACATCCCGACTAAGTTCAACATGAGATATGTAAATTTTCTTAAGCCCAATGTATTTTCTTTTATAAATTCCAACACCAAAGTCGAACAGCTTATTCCAATCTTCCATCTAAAAAATTAAGTTACGTTTAATTTTTTATATCCTTAAATTTAATAAACCAGACAGTTGTGTTTTATGTTTTAGTTCCTTTAAGTTTAGTTTATGAATGTTATATGTAAAAATCAAGCCGTTATAACTATCTACTAGTGATAGCAGTTCCTGTCCTGGGTACCATATGTTACAGGCAAAATTTGGAATTCCGGTTCCGGTTCCTGTTCCGGGTTTTTGGAAAATCTCAATTCCAAATCTGGTTCCGGTTCCGGTGTTCTGGGAGTTTCACAGTGTAATGGGCAGTTCCGGTTCCGGGTTTCGGATATTCCAGGCAAAATTTGGAATTTCGGTTCCAGTTCCTGTTCCGGATTTTAAAAAAATCTCAATTACAGTTCCGGTTCCTGTTCCAGATTTCGGGAAAATCTCAATTCCGGTTCTGGTTCCAGTTTTGGTGTTCCGGAGGTTCCGTTGGACCCTCCGTCACTGCTATCTACCTCTCCACTTTATTACTATTTTTTCGTTTTTAAGCTGTTTTTAAGTTTCAACAGAATATATAAATATTGTTCTGCGTTTTAGAGTATATGATAAAATAATTATTAAAATAACGTATTTAATCTTTAAACTATTTTTGCTGGAAAATTGTTATTGTTTTATAGACATATTGTAGTTAAACCGCTCATCTTTTCATTTAACATTCAGGTATATCCAACAGCCAGTAGAATAATTATTAGAAAACTGCACATCACCGTTTATTTACAGTAAATATCGTGCTAGGTTATTTTTTTGGCGGAGTGATGCAGTCATATAGTGAGCATAGTAAATATCAAAGTCAATGGGGTTTCCCCACCCAACTCACCACTTATCACGATATAAGGTACTAATGCTTCAAAAAATTGTGTGAAGTAAATTAAAACACAGTAAAAATGTTGGTGGAGGGATGCTGTTATAAGAATTACTTAGTGTACACCTGTGCGGGTTAGAGTAATTCAACTGGAAATTGACTAGGTTTGAACTATCAATAAACCGGCATAGGAATTTTTTAAATATTATTGAACTGCAGTAAAAAAAGTCAGGTTATTTTTTTGGCGGAGGGATGCAGTGGAATATGAAATATCAGAGAAAGGCAAAGAATGGAGAAGAGTTATACCCCTCCTTAACTTTTGTAACGTCTTGCTCTTTAAAGTTGATAATTTTGGTTTTATGTGATGGTTTTTTGTGTTATAGGCTTTTATTTTTGTTTTTGAAAACATGAAAAGTGGCCAAAATTAAAGCGGATTTTGTTTTTTTTTTGTTGTTATTTTTAGGTTAAAAATATTTAAAAAACTCAATAGAATGAAAGAAAATTTTTACCAGGCTTTTTTTACTGTTGACTGGCTGTAACAAAAGTCGTTTTATTTAGAAATATTTTGTCATGCCAAAAAAATCAATTAAAACCATGTATTAATAAAATTTATGTTTTTAAGGTTTTGACGTAAATAATAAAATAATTAAGTCTTGCAAATAACTATAAAAATTTGCAAACGGGAAAAAATTAAATTATATGTACCAAGAACAACATCTAAAGATAAATTAGCAATCTTTAAAAATTTTTATTGTTTGTTTTAGCAACAGTTATAGCCACTTTTTACTAGGTAGCCGAAGTTAAAGGCACGCGCCTTAATTTAAAACAAAAAAACGACCACTATAAAACAAAGTTTAAAACTCCACTGATTTGTAAGTGTAACAGAAATGTTTAATTTTTGCACTGCAATAACAAAAATAACAGAAATGTTTAATTTTTAGACCAAATCTTGGCTCGATTAAAAGAAGCAGAAAAAACTTATCCAAAAAAATAAAAAAGGTGGCCGAAATTATGTCAGTTACCCTATTGATTAAAATATTCAATTGAAATCAAAATTCAAATTTTTAAGAGCTAAAGTTGGGTGATTTTTGTATTTTTTCTAAAAAGGGGGAATTTAAAAAAGTCAGCGTTCGTATTTGTTTTTTTTTTAAATACATCATAACCGCACAATTTTAATTGGTCCTCTTTTGTCTCCATACTAATTTACGAGGTTAGCCAAATATAATTCAACCATAGCGTTATAACAGCAATAGCCTAATTTTGTTGAAATGTTGTGATATAGTAGCCTCAAGTTAATCTCGGTCTGTATTTTAAAATCCAGCACTTTTTACATCAAAGTAAAAATGGCGCAACCGTGTTTTTTAATCCTTGGTCGCATTTAAAAAATGTAGTAACTTTTTTTTAGCAAAATGTAATTAATAATATAATGCTATTTTACATATGTTTACTTTTACGTATATTTTAAAAATTCTAAGTATGTGTCACAACTCACGTTGTGTTAATGCTTCAGAAGTATGACGCCTTATAAATATGAGTTGTAATGTAACATTGTCGAGCGATGGTGTAACACACTCATTTTTCAGCCAAAAAGCTAAAAACAGCAAATTGTTTTGCAATCTTTCTTTTAAAAACTTGATTTATTTGGCCTCATATGTCTGGAAATTAGATTTGGTGAGCGATACACGTCCATTTGTAGACCACATATGTGCCCTGGCCCGCGTTGCCGTGACCGGCAGGTTGTAACAAGGTTAGCTCCAAGGACCAGGGCGTGGAGTACTGGTGGACGTGTGGCTTAGACCTGATAATATGGTTTGTCAGATTGGAAGGCTACGCACTTCAATCTTGGTGGGGAGGTGTCACAACTCCCGTTGTATTAATGTTTCAGAAGTATGACGCCTTATAAATATGAGTTGTAATGTAACACTTTCGAGCGATGGTGTAACGCAGCACATCAGTCAATGAGGTACTGAGGCTGGAGATTACAGGTTCAAGTCCTGTATCGCTCATTTTTCAGCCAAAAAGTTAAAAATAACTAATTGTTTCGCAATCTTTCTTTCAAAAACTCGATTTATTCGGCCTCATATTTCTGGACGTTACATTTGGTGAGCGATACACGTCCATTGGTACACCACATATGTGCCCTTGCCTGAATATGCTGTGACCGGCAGGTTGTAACTAGGGTTAGCTCCAAGGAGCAGGGTGTGGAGTAGTGGCGGACGTGTGGCTCAGACCTTATACTATGGTTTGTCAGATTGGAAGGCTACGCACTTTAATCTTGGTGGGGAGGTGTCACAACTCCCGTTGTATTAATGTTTCAGAAGTATAACGCCTTATAAATATAAGTTGTAATGTAACACTGTCAAGCGATGGTGTAACGTAGCACATTAGTCAATGAGGTACTGAGGCTGGAGAATACAGGTTCAAGTCCTGTATCGCTCATTTTTCAGCCAAAAAGCTAAAAACAACTAATTGTTTCGCAATCTTTCTTTCAAAAACTTGAATTATTTGGACTCATATTTCTGGACGTTACGTATGTAGCAATTTTTGATTAATGGAGTTGTTTGCTGTTTCAAAATGTGGAAAATGGTTTTAACCAACACTAAAGCGCTACTATATCAGTTTAATCTGAAGTTTGTACTTCAAGTATGTTGCAAATAAAATTTTGTTTTTTAGTAGAGTAATACAGTCATTAATGAACATAGAAAGCATAAGTGACAAAAGTTGTATAACAACCCTTCAGTTACCTGGTATCAAAAGGCAAATTTCTCGACATAATTCATTTTTTAAAGTATGCTTACACTCAAAAAACAAGGTTTTTAACAAGGTTTTTATGGGAGTTAAAGTAATATAACAAATTTAAAAATAGAGCACATCTGTGCCAAAAAATTTGCCCAACCTCACAATTCCTAGGTATCAGATACTAATAGCAAAAATATATAATACTATATATTATATTAAGGAAAAATATGTCACTTAGTTTCAGAAGCGAAACGATTTGGTGCCATTTTTTGAGCACTGCCATTAATTGTTGTGCACATAAAATGGCAAAACAACTGCTCTTATTGAGGCATGTGTCGTGTAAATGGGCACTGCTCAAAATGTAGCAGTGTTTTTGCGCATATACTTGCATGCTAACTTGAACGCACTGCATTTTGAAGCACACTGCACTTTTTTAGCAATTTTATGCGCGTATATGCGCATATACTGCACATAAAATGTCACAACCGCTTGAAACAAAAAAAATAAACCCACTAAAAAACCAGTACTTAGTTTTCACATTGTACATAAAATACAAACTTTTAGTATAGACATACAAAAATAAAATACAATACAATACACAAAAAGATCTACTTATGTATTGCATTGGATTTTATTTTTGTATGTCTATACCAAAAGTTTGTATTTTGTGTACAGTGTGCAAACTAAGTAGTGGTTTTTAAGTGGGTTTTTTTTTGTTTCAAGCGGTTGTGCCATTTTATGTGCAGTATATGCGCATATATGCGCATAAAATTGCTAAAAAAGTGCAGTGTGCTTCAAAATGCAGTGCGTTCGAGTTAGCATGCAAATATATGCGCAAAAACACTGCTACATTTTGAGCAGTGCCCATTTACACGACACATGCCTCAATAAGAGCAGTTGTTTTGCCATTTTATGCACACAACAATTAATAGCAGTGCTTAAAAAATGGCACCAAATCGTTTTGCTTCTGAGACTGAGTGACATATTTTTCCTTAATATATTATATAGTATTATATATTTTTGCTAATAGTGTAGAAAGAACTTCCTAAAATATATTGAAACCCAGTTAAAAAAACAGAATCAAGTTATTTTTCTTGACAAAAATACATTAAAATGGAAAAAAAATACATTTGGGCCCAAAGTGGGTATCATGATATGATTCATCCCATAAAATTGTTTAAAAAACAAAAAATTGTTACCTTTATACGCAAACATATAAAAAAACAAGTTATTTTGTTTGGCAAAAAAAATAAGTCACATAAGGATCTAGTGCACAACTGTGTGGCTGGTCGTACTTAACCACATAATGGTCCCAGGTAACATAATTTTTTGAATAGAAAATGTATTGGCGCACAACAGGGGCTGGTCCATTAAACGCGTGCTGACTAGGTGCTATGTAAGCACGTTTTTCAAAACTCTTGATAATGGTTCAATTTCTGGGTTTTTTCTCAAAAAAATTTATTAAACTCTTTGTCTGCATGGCATAAATTCATTTTTTTATTAATTTTATGCATATTTGTTATAAATACAAGCTAATAAGACAATAACAACTAGTTAAGGGTTAGAAAAACTCATAACTAGGGTTTAAGGCTTTATTAGCTTTTATTTAAAATAAATATGTATAAAATTGTGTAAATATTAATTTATCCTATTTAAGAAAAGAGTCCCATAACATATATTGAGAAAAAACACCAAAATTAAAACTTTATCAAGAGTTATAAACAACGTGCCAACTTAGCACCTAATCAGCACGCGTTTAGTGGACCGGCCCCAGACGGACGGACACACCCTTTGGGTGTTGTTTATTGTTTATTTTTAAACTTATTTTAACTTTTTCGTATAACTATTTAGCTATATTTTATGGTTTTTTTATCGTCTCATTTTACTAATTACATTTTACTTTTAACGCATTGTAATTTAATTTTTTTCTACTAAAAAAATGCTTGGTGTTTGAAATGTTTTAATTAAGAAAGATACACGATTGGATAAAAAGTTTTATGATGAAAACAGATGTTTGTTACTATCACAATAAAAAAATTTAGATTTCCACCTGGCAAATCGATAGCACTTTTTCAAAATTCGTTTCTTGAATGTAAAATTTAGGTGTTTTATTTTTTGTGTATTTTTTTACTGTATTATTTTTAATATTTTGCTATTAATTAATTTAAGTCGATGGAACGTTTGACTTGCATACTGAACGTACTGCATCTGAAGGTTTGGCTTGCGATTGAGTGCATACCAAGTCCCGCTTTGGTTTTATGAAAAATAACAACAGAAATTTTGCTGTAAAAGGAGGCGGGATAAAAACAGACGCCAATCAATACTTAAATATTCCTTACGAGATACAATTTTTGAACAAACAACATAAATTTGTAATTGTAATACACCATAGAAAAATGCAATATAAAAGAAAATGAATAATAATTAAAGAATATTTTAGTATAACCTACATCTACTTTAAAATTTACTCCTTTATTTTAGCGCTCAAAATATTTTTTAATTTTTAATTTAAAATTGATGTTTTTTTTTATTTTTAGCAGTAAAATGTAGGAATAAAATCAGAAGAAGACGTATACGTTTTATTAAAAAATCTATGAATTATTATTCACGATAGTCAAGTCAAAACCCTCTGATTTAAACGAATGTCGTTCAGTGCTAAAGAAATTTACAGAGTTTTGACCTTATAGAATCACTTATGGCCAATTAGCGCTTTGGAAAAAAAAGATTAATCTCCAATTAACGTAGAGATGTTCAATTTTTAGCTCCTTTCACAATCATTCTCGCAGAGCAAAACATATATGACGTGATCACGAATACTAACGACATTATGAGGGTCCTTAAAAATCTAAAGTCCAGGTAATTCAATTACAGGTATTTAATTTTTTTAATATAATTACCCTTTCACATTTGTTGTTTAAAAACAGTTTTTTCTTGGAATTTTTCGAGTATTTTCCATTATCCGGTTTTATTCGCCTCCTTTTTACTAATATCATTTTACAAAATCCTTATCGAGACCTTTCAGTACATTCGAATTTTTCGTCGTAATTCTTCATAATAATGTTATGATATTGTATTGTTAATACTTAGTTTCGCAATTTGCAAATATATATATATATTTAAAAATGGTACCAGCACCATGAGGGTTCAACCGTTTATTTATTTAAGTATTAATTCTCATATAATGAGTAAGTATTAAATAAATAATTTAATATGCAATAGAAGCACATAACACTCTAAAGTTAATATAATAATAATAGTTTATCTTTAAAATTTATTTATGTCATATGAAGAAAATATGCAAACTGCTAAACTAAGTATTAACAATACAATATCATAACATTATTATGAAGAATATATATATATATATATATATATATATATATATATATATATATATATATATATATATATATATATATATATATATATATATATATATATATATATCTATCTATATATATGTGTGTGTGTGTGTGTGTGTGTGTGTGTGTGTGTGTGTGTGTGAAACTACAATAAAAATACCAAGGTGTCTATGTCTGGTCGTTGTTGTCCGGTCCCTTCTTTAAGTTCTTGTTTGACATCCCCACTGTTATCCCATTGGCCGCTAACACCACTCATCTGTGACTATAACAAAATATGTCTATTACCCTTTTAAAAAATTTGGAAAATGAAGAGAGAGAGAGAGAGAGAGAGAGAGAGAGAGAGAGAGAGAGAGAGAGAGAGAGAGAGAGAGAGAGAGAGAGAGAGAGAGAGAGAGAGAGAGAGAGAGAGAGAGAGAGAGAGAGAGAGAGAGAGAGAGAGAGAGAGAGAGAGAGAGAGAGAGAGAGAGAGAGAGAGAGAGAGAGAGAGAGAGAGAGAGAGAGAGAGAGAGAGAGAGAGAGAGAGAGAGAGAGAGAGAGAGAGAGAGAGAGAGAGAGAGAGAGAGAGAGAGAGAGAGAGAGAGAGAGAGAGAGAGAGAGAGAGAGAGAGAGAGAGAGAGAGAGAGAGAGAGAGAGAGAGAGAGAGAGAGAGAGAGAGAGAGAGAGAGAGAGAGAGAGAGAGAGAGAGAGAGAGAGAGAGAGAGAGAGAGAGAGAGAGAGAGAGAGAGAGAGAGAGAGAGAGAGAGAGAGAGAGAGAGAGAGAGAGAGAGAGAGAGAGAGAGAGAGAGAGAGAGAGAGAGAGAGAGAGAGAGAGAGAGAGAGAGAGAGAGAGAGAGAGAGAGAGAGAGAGAGAGAGAGAGAGAGAGAGAGAGAGAGAGAGAGAGAGAGAGAGAGAGAGAGAGAGAGAGAGAGAGAGAGAGAGAGAGAGAGAGAGAGAGAGAGAGAGAGAGAGAGAGAGAGAGAGAGAGAGAGAGAGAGAGAGAGAGAGAGAGAGAGAATTTGTTGAAAAAATGAAACAAAAATCGATTGTAACACTTTTAAACAAAAATATAGTAGTTGTAGTTTTGGTAAGTTTAGCAGATAGACAAGTTTAAAAAATATGGAGTGCTAAACATTAAAAATGTATATTTTACCATTTGGCTCCTGTAACTGGAAGCAATGCTAGCAAATGCTTTTGTTTTTTGTGATAGCACAATTTCCTCGATCCCAATTTTCCATGACATTTTTAGTAAAGCACGTTCCCGAGCCCAAAACCTACAAAAGTAGCCAAATTTGTCATTTCATCTTACTTGAATATACCGCTAAAACTTTTTCATTAAATAACTGCCAGTTAATAGAACACAAGCAATTTATATAGTAGAAAACTATGGTTTAAATTAGTTTAAAATTTTTCATTTGAAAATTTTTATTGTTGTGAGTTTTACAATCTTAATTTTTTTTTGAGACTTTAATAAAAGATCTGAATTATAAACAAGCGTCAGTAACACTTTTTTAGCTATGTTCTCAACATATTTTAAAAAAATTGGACTAAAAATTAGTGAATTTGAATAAGATTTGATACATTGGAATAAGTTTATTAGCAAGTAATTATTCAATTCATATGATGCAACTGTTGTTTGTTCGCTTTTTGATGAAAGCATAATTGGTTTTGAGACTCTCTATATCCAATTCTTTTCTCGTTTTAAAAATGTTCTAATATTATTTAAAATATCATGTTCAGAAAGTTTAAAATGTAATCTTAGAATATATGCCATTTTATTTTAAATTTAGTAAGATATTTTTTTTTTATGCCAAAGCGTAATTAAAAAGAGATTTTAAAAATAGAAAATTAGAATGTTTTTATTTTATGTTCTTATGCCAAGGATCTGGCTTTTGATATTTACTTTTTTTCTACTTTTATATTTTCTGTATATTAAGAAAAAAATAGCAAAGTTGACAACATTTGTTACAAGTTGCAAATTGATTTTTTTATTTCTGCACAAACTCTTGAGAACAACTAACTTGTAACTTGTAACTTAACTTAACTAACTGAACAAAAACGATGCAGACTAAATAAAACTTCAAATGAGCATATCTTGCTAACGATGAGGTAAATGTATACACAACATTATTAGCCACTAGTTCAGCAGGTTTTAAAATATAATTAAACTCTACTGGTTATAAAAAATACTCTGTGGTCTGCAAATGTGTTGGTGGGGGTTACGGCGCGAAGCGCCGTAACTGCGCCTTGTAGCGGCGTAAAACCGACGCGAAGTGTCGGTCGGGGGATTTGGGGGTGTCCTCCAGCCGCCGTAGGCGAAAATTTTTAAAATATAAACTTAAAAACTGTTTAAAAATTGTCTCCAGCGATTCATGATTTATATATAAATAATTGGCTAAATTATTTAAAAATATGCGCGACTGAACAAATCAAAAGAAAAATACACTGCATGATTCAACTTCTATTGTTTTGAAAATTGAAATTCATTCATTCGTTCAACCATTTTATTGAAAATTGTTACATATAAATAGACGTAATGTATGTTGTGTGTGTGTGTGTGTGTGTGTGTGTGTGTGTGTGTGTGTGTGTGTGTGTGTGTGTGTGTGTGTGTGTGTGTGTGTGTGTGTGTGTGTGTGTGTGTGTGTGTGTGTGTGTGTGTGTTGTGTGTGTGTGTGGGGGGGGGGGGGGGGGGGGGGGGGGGGGGGGGGGGGTGTGTGTGTGTGTGTGTGTGTGTGTGTGTGTGTGTGTGTGTGTGTGTGTGTGTGTGGTGTGTGTGTGTGTGTGTGTGTGTGTGTGTGTGTGTGTGTGTGTGTGTGTGTGTGTGTGTGTGTGTGTGTGTGTGTGTGTGTGTGTGTGTGTGTGTGTGTGTGTGTGTGTGTGTGTGTGTGTGTGTGTGTGTGTGTGTGTGTGTGTGTGTGTGTGTGTGTGTGTGTGTGTGTGTGTGTGTGTGTGTGTGTGTGTGTGTTTCCTAACTCCTCCCTAACCACTTAACAAATTAAACTGAATTGGGTGTCATTGGAAAGCTTATATCTCAGGGAGTTTCGTAAGGGGATCGAAATTTCAAAAAATTTTATATGGACATCTTTATAGACAACACATTTTCACCAAGTTAGTTAGGATTTTTTTAACTCTTATAACTACGAGCTATTGCCTTATTGGCTTATATTTAAAGCAAATATGCATTTAAAAAGTAAAAAAATCAATTTATGCCATTTGCATAAACAGTTATTATATAAAATGTTTCAAGAAAAAACTCAAAAAACAAAACTCTATTAAAGGTTTTAAATAATACCCAGTCAATACGTTCAGTGTACCGGCCTTGAGTGTTTTTCAATCTTATTTTTACTCCACTCTCATTTATATATGAGCTTCTAATCTTATTAAAAATATTTTCAATTTAAAATCTTAATATTATTATTGTTGGGACAATATGTGGCTATATAACTTCAACAATTTTTTTTATATTATAATAATTTGACTATCTCATTTAAGTTTTTGGGCTAAAATACTTAAGTTTGTGGATAATTTCTTATCTGAAAAAATGGCTGTTTGTTAAATACAATCCCATGTCAATTTGCACCGAAATTTTTTTTGTAACATCACAAAGTATTTGAGACACTGCAATAAACCCTGGGCGTATCTATCACGATTTTTTAGCTCGCCTATTTTATGTTTATAAAAACATTCCAGTGCAAGATTTTTATTGCCCATATGTAAGAATTTATTTCTATAATCAATTCTATGTGATAACGATATACCTTTTTTAGTTCAAACTAAAAGTATGGTAAATCATAATCTATTAAAATAATAAAAAAAACTGAAATATCTTAGTAAAACTTAAATTTGTCCAATAAAAAATTATTAAATTTATATTCCATGTTAGCAGCACAGATTGCTTGACTTCAGAATATTTCTTAATCTAGTTTATTTATACAGGCACATTCACCTTAAGTAAGCTCCACCCACAAAAGTGCAAAATCAATAAATTGCTATTTATGATGTCCTGAGTCTGGAAAAAAAATTTTAAACTAAAGTCTAATTTTTTGTAATTAAAATTAGAAAATACAAATAATGAATAAAATTTAATATTCTGATAACACCATTTTGTTGTTCGTTTAAATATAAATAAAAAAATGATAGTTTGGTTTTTAAAATAACCTTAATGTTACAAAAGATAGGGCTGCTTATGAGAACAAAAGATTAACATGTATTTTAAGTATTTGTTAATTCTTGTAAAAAAATTTTTATAAACTGTTTAAAATTTTAAAATGCGCGTTTTAAAAACGCGCATCTAACTTTAAAATGTTTTTTCATGACTCAGTGCATAGATTAATATTTTTGTTTTTTTATATTTTTGTGGGTGAAGCTTAGTAAAGGGAGACGTGTCTATAATTTAAATAAAAAGTAACATTGGTTGTTAATTACCTAAAAAAGACGATTAACAGTATTGTTAGTATAATCAAAACTACCAATAAAATTGATCCAATAATAATGTACTTGAAATCTAAAATGGAATAAGCACTAATTAAGTTAAAATCAAAATCAAATGAGTTATATTTAATTTCAGAACAATCAGTGTTTGTACATGCTGTTCAGTTTACTGCCAACTATTTAAAATATAATCTATGATATAAATACACAGATACACACACACACACACACACACACACACACACACACACACACACACACACACACACACACACACACACACACACACACACACACACACACACACACACACACACACACACACACACACACACACACACACACACACACACACACACACACACACACACACACACACACACACACACACACACACACACACACACACACACACACACACACACACACACACACACACACACACACACACACACACACACACACACACACACACACACACACACACACACACACACACACACACACACACACACACACACACACACACACACACACGCAAGCGCACACGCACACGAACAAATCAACGCGCACACGCACACGCACTTGAAGCATATCAATTTTTAGAATTGAGCGTTGGAATAATAATAATAATAAGATGAAGACGAAGAAGAAAAAGGTTCTGAATTTTAAATTTACCAACGATCTCCAATATTGCTTGTCGCGGCGCCGCGGGGCTAAATTTTTTGACATTATATTTTGCTCAAACTCATTTACTTCCCAATTAGAGCACGGCCTAATTTGGCCAAACCCTAGTTATGGTAATCTAAGTTTTTAATTTGAGTTATTTCTGAAAAAATGCTTGTTTCAAAAACTAGCTGGGGCATGTATGGACTCTTAGTAGAGCACCCCTAAATAATGGCACGTCTTAATTTAAACCAAATAACAAAACACGCCTTAAATTAGGGCCCCTAAAAAACCTTTTTGTAAATCACTTTAACTAAAAAGACTTAAAATAATTAGTTTTGTTTATTGAATAAATACGTATTTTTTTTAATTTTATTACATTCGCAAGATACCCAATTTCTAACTATTAAAAATCAGTAGTACAAAAAATAATGCCGCTTGATATGTATTTAGAGCAAACTTTTTTTAATATTTCCTGAAAGTTTGAGCAAAATCGGCTCGCTCAATTTTTTTAGGATGTCTTAAGTGCGCGCGGTTTTCACGGTTTTTTTATGATTTTTTTGTCAAATTTTTACACTGCGGTAAAAAAGTATTTGTATTTGCTTACTGCTGGACGTGTGTACGATTTTGATTATATTGTTATATATTAAAAGTGCACTATTTTTTCTTTAGTCCTACAAAGTAAATTTTTTTTAGGCCCCCCCCCCCAATTTTTTTTTCAAAACTGCCAAAAGTATAATTTAAGAACCATAAGCTATCTTTTGATATATTGTTTGTGTAAAAAAACCATTACTAAGCTTACAATAAGCCTCCAAACTTTGCGTTGGGTTTAATATTTGGCGATTTTTAGAAATTTTATGTTAAAAACCGTTAAAAATTTTATTATTACCTTTTTTGTTTCTTGCGATTTTGTATGTAACTACACACAATTTTGCGTTGGCATTTTTTTGTCTTTTTTTATAAATAATACTATGCATTTTACTATGATTTCCTTTTTAAATTTGTATGCTACATTCCTGTTTCTATCTTGGCGTTACAGGCCGCGACCGATGCTCAGATGCCTCCTGCCTCCCAGGAATAATGTTTTCTTAATTTCCATGATAATGTTTTATTATTACGCGCAAAGTATAAAAACCTTCAAGATACACACACTGCGTAATCCCAATTGTGTACTTGTGTAAAAACTGTCTATAAGCTGAAATTGAAATTTGCAGCTGAATTACATTTCTAAGCTGTAAAAAATGTGGAAATAACACATAATGTAAACATTGGAAGCATGCACTGAAAAATAACCAGAAAAAAAAGAGTTAGACCACAAAGTTAAAAACAATTTCCTCCCAATTCCAAAATCAAAAAATATTGAAAACAAGTAAAGAAGACTTCATTTGTTAAAGAAGCCTTGTAACAAAAGAAATTCATACAACAAAACAAGGCGTTATATAGTCAGGACGTTACAGGAATTTGCTTTGTGAAAGTGCTCTTCTAAAAAGTGGAAAAAAACTTAAAGAAAACGCGTGCTGAAAACAACAATACCTGATAAAAAAATTGGGTGTTTAAAAAGCCAGTGTTGCACGGTGTTGTTTTAATGTTTTAATGTAGTGTTTGTTTAGAAACTTTTTTAAGATATGTATGTAATGCTTTGAACAAATGTTTGTCATGCTTTTTAGAAAATATAATATTGAATAAAATAATATATTCTAAAAAATTCAACCGCGCTTATCACCAACTTTCCGCTCCCAGTATTCATTGAAAGAGAGGGAGAGAGAAAGAAGATGAACAAATTTACACAATGTACTGGATTACGTAGTGGTGTATCCTAGGATATTTATATTATTTTGCGCGTGGTAACTGTAAAAATATACAATAAAGAAAAAATGAGACACTTAGAACAAACTACTTGAAAAAAAGGTCGTATATAAATGAGACCTTTCGACTTTGGGTTAGTTAAATTGGATTTCATTTAAATAAGTTCCATATAAATGGGATCTCATTTAAATAAGTCCAATTTAAATTGGTCTTATTAAAATAGGTCTCATTAAAATAACTCCCAATTAAAAATGTGTCATTTCTAAAGGGAATTCCATTTAAATGGGACCCATTTAAATAGGATTCCATTTAAATAAGTTCCATTTAAATAGCTCCCATATTAATGGGTTCCCATTTAAATAGGTCCTATTTAAAAGGGATCAGGTCTCATTTGAAAAGGTGATCTTTAAATGGGAAATTTTTTAATTGGAACCTATTTAAATGGGATCTATTTTAATGGGACTTATTTAAATAGGACTTATTTAAATGGGATCCCATTTAAATAAATCCCATTTAACTATGGGACCTATTTAAATAAGATCTTCTTAAATAGGTTTAATTAAAATGGGACCTATTTAAATGGGATCCTATTTAAATGGGACTTATTTAGATTGAATCCTATTTAAATATGACCAAAAATCGAAAGTTCCCATTTTAATAGGAATCTATTCCATTTAAATGGGACCTTTTTTCCAGCAGTTTGTTTTGAGTGTCTTATTTTTCTTTTATTCTATATTTTTGATAATCGAACGCTGCTGGAACATGGGAATTTAACAAAAATTAATCCTGGGAGACAAGAAGAATGGAAACATAAAGATCAGCCGCGGCCTTTAACACCAAGATAGAAACAAGAAAGCAAGAAAGAAACAAAATCGCAGTAAAATGCATAGTATAATTTAGAAAAAAAACCAAAACAGTCAAAACAAAATCGTGGCTAAAGCAAAATTTAGTTACACTACAAAACGGGGTAGAACAATAAACAACGGGGTAATAATAAAGTTTAAACGATTTTTTACATAAAATTTTGAATTTTTATTACAATTTAAATTTCAGCAAAGCTCATTGTGCGTTTGACCTGCGTTGGAATTTTTGTTGTACTCTTTCTAATATTTCACGGTCTTTGATGTAATGAGGAGACCAAACAAAAGATTCAAATTCCATCAAAGTCCTCACATATTTTTTGTAACCTTGCAAAAATGCTAACATATTTTTTTGTAGTAATTGCCCTGAAAAGCATAGCTAGTCTTTGGTGAGCTTTTTTGCAATTTCGGAACAATGCATGGAAAACTCTAAATTTTTTGTAATAGTAATACTTACATCACGTATATTGTCACATCTGTTAATAAGAATATTATTTAAACTATAATACCAAGTACCGTGGACATTACCAACTTAAATAACACAACACACAATTTGAAGAGCAATATTTAGTTGCCATGTAATGGCTCAGTTACAAAAACTATTTGAAGAGTGCTGAAAATCATCAGCAGGATCACTAGGAAAGTGATGTATGTAATAAATTTTAGCGTCGTCAGCAAATGATTTTACAATTTATTGGTTACCAACCGCTTTTGGAAAGCCATTTATAAAAAGTAAAAAAAGCAGGATTTTTATGTAAAAAATGAACATGCTCAAAGTTATTAGAATCTTTTAACGACTGTTGAAAACTATTTAATTTCTGACACGGTTTTTATTGATTTCAGTAAAGCTTTTGACACTGTTTCACATTCACCTCTAAACTTATAGCTTATGGATTTGTGGAGACTTACTTTTTTGGATTTCAGCCTTTTTGATAAAGTAAACACAAAGAATTATGATTCAAGACAAGTTTTAAAATTTAAGCAAAGTTAGTTCTGGAGTCCCTCAGGGCTCCGATTGAGGTCATTTACTTTTTTTTCTTTTTATAAACGAATTGCCTGATAAAGTACCTAACTTCACGTGCAAACAGTTTGCCGATGAAGTTAAACTGTACCAGGTGCGAAGAAAAAATGAAAAAAATTAAAAGTTGCAAGAAAGTGTAAATAAGCTCATTTTTGGGCTAAAAATTGGCAAACAAGCATCGCCTCAAATAAGTGCAATGTGGTTTATATGGGTTATATCAATCATATGCTACCTTTTTTATTATGAGTACTTAATTATCAACCGAAAATGAAGCGCGGGACCTTGGGGTATACGTTTCAAACAGTCTAAAATGATCTTTTCACTGCAAGGTTATCGCAAAATCTGACCTTAAAATATCAAACATAATTGTTCGTTGTTTTAAAACCAAAAACGTTAACGCTCTACTGACCGTCTAAAAAACTTACGTCAGGCCAATAATGCAGTACTATCCTCCAGTTTGGTCTCCAGATTTGCTAAAAGATATAGATGCTGTGGAGAGAATTCGGCGAGCATTAACTTAGAGATTATTGTCTAAGTGTGATCTTAACTGTAGATATAATTATATTGAACGTTTACGCTTTTTAAATATTAAATCTCTTGAAGAACGTAGGTAGGATTCATTTTGATCTTAAACTTTGTTTTTCTATTGTAAACAATCTTAATGAGTTAAATTTTTTACAGTTTTTTAAATAGAAAGGTTAAATAGGACGAAATGATCAAACTCCAAAAATTAAAATAGACAAAAGAACAAAAGAAATTTTTTTCACTCACTTTCTTTAAGAGTAGCTAGATATTTGAATGCTTAGATATGGTAAGTGCTCAATCACTTACAAGTTTTACAAAACAAATAAAAAGTTTTAGCTTTTATAATTTTTTAGATTTAATAGATACATGTAAAATAGCCGTATTGGCTCTGTGTATCCTTCGCTTTATTTTTTCTTCTTATATCCAGTGTTTTTAATGTTTCTTACGCATTCTTAAAAATTTTTACTTGTAGGACATAGTTGTATCCTATGTATGTATTTTTATAATTCTCATTTCGTAAAATGTATAAATGAACTGTTTTCCTTATTTTATTGTTTTTAAACTTTTACTTGTTTCTGTTTTGGAAAAAATAAAGTCTTATATATTTATCTAACTCGTTATTTAAGTGTCCTTAAAATCTAACGAGGTAGTTACAAAAAACTGCAATAAAAGTTTACATAAATTTAAATTTATAACACAATTCAAGACAAATACAACAAGAAAAGAATATAGTAAGAAAAAGAATAAAGTACAACAAAGAAACAAAAAGATTTTAAGAATATAGTAGAATATTTAGTACAAATGAGAAACATGACAAAAAAATATAAAAAAAATTATATATAAAGGAATCAGAATGAAACTGCTCAGTAATAAGAAATAAAATAAAACGCCCCAAATACATATCACGGTCGTCAAAAATCTCCGATTTAAAAGGAAGTTGCTCAGTGTAAAAAAATTAATGCGATAAAATCAGTTTTAAGTAATAGCGCTTGGAAAAAATTGATCTTCAATAAACGTGAAGCTATATGATTATTAGCACTTCCATTTTGATTCCCACGTAACAATCCACGCAGCCGCAAATCACAAATAATACCCCCTATTTGTGAGTCCTTAAATTATACATTAATATCCAGAATTAAAGAAATCGTATACAAAACTTGTGACAAAAAATTTAAATCAGAATCCTTGACCTAAAATCAATTGTTTTAAAAATTTTGATTTTAATTTTTTTACAATTTGTTTTACTAACTTGCGAGCTTTAAAACATTAATTACTCGCCTGGATAGATTGGCTTTAGCAAAAATTAAAAATTTGGAGGTGACCATTAAGGAGATGCGGGTGTAAAATGGTGATGACGTAATCAAAAACTAGAAAACAAGATTTTGCAGAAATCCCTCTGGCGCTCAGGGCTCATAAAAATATTTTTCAATAATTTCGTTATAGATATATCCTGACTAGTCTACCACATCAGATCAATATCGTTCTACTTTTAATGATATCAAATAACCTATAAACAAAAGTAGATTAGACGTGGCTATGTGATAAATAATTGTCTGAATATAAATCCAGATCAATGAATACTTAAATTATTAAATAAACAATTATTTTCAAATTAAACGCTTCGTTTGAAAGATATATTTTAGTGTTGTACCAGCATTGCAAAATTCCAACTAGTAAGTTAGCCAATGAATGATTATTAAACTTTTTGTATAGCACTCACAACTTTGATTGAAACATTTCTCTCCTTCAAATCCACACATAGGTTCATCCATAGGAGGTTTTCCATTTACCCAATCGATTTTAGGATCTTTATTTAATTCCTATAAGAAATCTCTTGTAATGTTAAACACATGTAGTAAACATTTAAAAATTAGAAAAACACGTAAATAAAACCATTAAAACAAGAAAAAACATGTAAATAATGCAAATGCTGCTATTCAAACATTTGTGTTTGTAAAATACTTGTAATTGTAAATATTAAACATTATACTGAAGTGAAAACCCATCGATAAATCATTTTTTGCAATTATACTTTACCCCTTGATTTGCAGTACAAATAAATATAGAAACATAATTAAAGGTGATAAAATCAAGCAAAAAGATTGCAAAACAAGTCAAATTGTTTATAACTCATAATAATTTTTAATCAAGTATTAAATCATCTTTGATAAATAAATTTACTTTGATGGTAAAAAGGAAGGACTTTTAAGTGCCATTGAGCCACCAAGACCGTGCTGACCTTTGGGAAGCACTCAACGGGTATACAGGTACCACTACCACCTGGACCTGGTTGCTGAATCTTTTCTTTTAAAGAAATGTGTCCAGCTTTGCATGGCTAAATTTTGTTGTTGTACGTCGGCAACGCATGTCAGTTTTCCATCTAGCAAACCAGTGCACAAATGAAGTTTCCTATTGTGTGGAGTCTGTACCACTGACCTTGCAGGAACACTTATGCTGTTCAAGTACGATGTTAAATAGAAAGAGCAATATCATGCGTCTCAAATCTTTTAGTAAAGATCTCGGAATGGTGAAAACTGTGCGCAGTAACACTCTAGCTGTAAAGGTTGTTGCTAAGGTTGTTATTGATGTTGGACAAAGATACTTCAACCTTGGGGGTGAAATTGCTTTTGCTCCCTCCTGGTTTTTCTTGCGCCTGCCCTTTGTACAAACTGCTAAGGAGAGATAAGTTGCAGGCTATGCAACAAACACAATAAAGACTCTTAATGCATCTTGTTATATGGTAATGAAAAAACTTGCCAGATGTCGTTTAAATATTATTTTTATAATGCCTCCACGCGTCCTGTTAGTTTTATAGAATACATTGTTTGTCTTAGCAATACACATGTATTTTAAAAATCTATTTCCATAAACCTTAATCTAGGGCCCTGACCGTGCATTTAATAAAGTTTTATTATTTTTAAAAGCTAAAGCTTTATGTTTAAAACTATTAGCTAAAACATATTTTTAGAGGTATTAGCTAAAACATATTTTTGTAAAAGCTCAATTCAGCAATTAATAATACTTGTGCCGCAGCGCAAAGCGCCACCGCATTAACAAAAATCAGTTTTAAGTTTAGACTAAATAGATCAGTAAGTATGAAATTCTATGGACATAGGATAGGTAATTGATGAGGGTGGATTTATTGGTTATATTTTTAATTAATAAAAAATGTGCCACAACACACAACCCCATCGTGCTAAAAACAATCAGTTATAACTTTGATTTAAAAAGGCTTGTAAACATAAAGTTTTAAAGACGTTGGCAATTTATGAACAAAATGTTGTTGATTTTATTTGTTTCTCAATTAATATTAAATGTGCCAAGAGCGCTAAAAACCATCAGTTATAGCTTTGGATTAAACAGATCATAAAACAAGAAATTTCATTATTTTTTAATTAATAAGACATATGTGTGAAACAAAACACCACCGGGATAAAAAAATTAAACACTAAACGTAATATTTAGTAATTATGATTATTTTTGACATAAGATCTATTTGTCCAAAAACAGATTTAATGTTCGAATATGTTTTTTTGATTTTATTTTTGTTTATTTTTGAAGCAAATTGAGAGTTTGAAAAACGGGTTAATAATTTTTAAAAAAATTGTTTATTTAAAACGACGGTTTTAAAAACTTTACCCTCAGACACAATTATCAAATTTTCTTCATCTGCTTTCTTTTTTTAATTCTGATATAACAATTTAAACTTTTTTATAAACCGTCTTTTTTAATTCTGATATAACAATTTAAACTTTTTTATAAACAGGACTGGGCACATTTTTAGACACAAAACTACGCGCAAAGCGAAAACACCTGCAAGAGTAAACTGTCTACATGAACCCGTGAAACTTAACATTTGTCCAATTTTACTAACGCATTTAAACGGCGTTTTTTTGTTTTCAACACAGAAATCTTTTAATTTCAGGCCACAAGCGAAAAAATCAACCTGTGTTTTTGTGAAGTTACTGAAAGTTTTAATTCATAAGAATTTCTTATGGGATCAACAAGCCTTATTTGGCCAGTACCTCTGAAATATTTTTTATATAAAGTATGGTAAATGCAAAAAAAATTATGAAACTTCTCAGAAATTATAAACCAATGGTAAAAATTATGAGGTGCGATCAGAATTTTTAATTCCATTTTGTTTTGTCTAGGAATATAAGTAAGTGTAAAAATGCTTTACCTACCCACTTGTCTCACGATAGGATGTTTTGTGTTTATGTATTATAATTTATTTTTTGGAGAGTATATTAATATAACTTCGCAGGTAAATTTATTTAATTCAATATAATGTAAATAACTAAAGAGCACTTTTTGTTTTAATTAAAATTGTAGCTTAGTTACTCCAAACTGCAAATTTTAACTCTTTAATTTGTACATCTACATCAAAAAAAATTACCAAATAATATTTATCCTTGTCGTTCACATTATATATTTGCTTAAAATCCATTAATTCACGATACTGAAGTTTTCTTGTTCTGTTGTTCGTTTGAACGTACATAAGACTAGGATAACCACTTGTTATGCCTTTTGAATTAATTCTTCGTTCTTTTCCAGATACACCTAAATATTCCAAGTTTTTTAATCGCAAAACAATACAAATTTGATTAAAAAACAATAAGCAGAAAATGAATTTATAGTAATTTTCAAGCAACATAACGTGAGTAACTATTCTATCTTATAGCATTTAGAAAAATATTTTTTTCAAAACATGCTTTATATTTGCTTTTTTTTGACCAGTTTTTTTGTAAAATCACAAATCAAGTCACTTTAGACTTGGTGAATGACAAACGAACATAAAAATTTTCCCTAATTGTTTTCTAATGCAATAACATATAAGAAAAAAATAAAGGGAAGGATACACAGAGCCAAAAAGGCTACTTTACATGCACCTATCAAATTTGGTGAAATTATCAAAATTAAAGCTTTTTATTTGATTTGTAAAAATTTTAAGCGATGGAGCACTTATTATTTTTTGTGGTAAAGCATTCCAGTACCGGGCTACTCTTAAAGGAAATGAATGAAAAAATATTTCTTTTTTTGCTTTCTCGATTCTTAACTTTTGAGTGTGATCATTTCGACCGGTGTAATCTCCCCATCTAAAAAACTGTGAAAAAGTTAAATCATTAAGATTATTTACAATAGAGAAACAAAGCTTAAGGTCAAAATGAATCCTACGTTCTTCAAGCGATTTAATATTTAAAAAGCGTAAACGTTCAATATAATTCAGATTACAATTAAAACCACACTTAGAAAATAATCTTTTGGTAAATGTGCGTTGTACCTTCTCTAATGCGTCGATATCTTTTAGAAGATATGGAGACCAGACTGGAGTACAGTACTCCAAAATAGGCCTCACATATGCTTTATAGGCGGTTAATAAGGCGCATACGTTTTTTGTCTGAAAGCATCGCAAAATTATATTTAACACTTTAAAAGCCGATTTAGCTGTAGCAGTGCAGTGAAACGATGGTTTTAAACTTTTGGAAACATAGACACCAAGGTCTCGCGCTTCATGTTCATTTTCTAATTGATTTCTATCTATAAAAACAGGAAGCATCGGATGTTTGTACCCCATATAAACTACTACACTTACTGCGCGCAACGCTTAATTGCCATACTTTTGCCCAAGAAATGAGCTTATCTAATTTTTTTGCAATTTTTCATTGTTTTGATCTTTTGGTATGATCTGATAAAGTTTGACATCGTCGGCAAATAGTTTGCACAAGATATCTGATAATTCGTTTGGAAGGTCATTTATAAAAATTAAAAAAGTAAAGGGCCTAAAACGGAGCCTTGGGGAACTCCAAATAAAACTTCGGAAGCTTTGGATACGCTTTTTTGAATGACAATTTTTTGGCTACGATTAAACAAAAAAGTTGCAATCCACGCTAGTAAATCACGACAAATTCCATATGCTGTGAGTTTTGAGAATAATTTTTTATGTGAGACAGCGTCAAAAGCTTTACTAAAATCAACATAAACAGTATCAACTATTAAATCTTTTTCAATAGCCTTATTCCAATCGTAAAAAGATTCTATGAGCTGTGAACAAGTTGATCTGTTACGCAGAAATCCATGTTGTGCTTTAGTAATTATTTTTTTATTTCTCACAAACTGAAATATTTGGTCATAAATGTAGCTCTCCATCCCTTTGCATGCTATACAAGTTAATGAAATTGGGAGATATTTTAATGGGTCATTGGGACATCCTTTTTTATACACGGGTGTCACTATTAATGTCAACCAATTAGAAGGAAGTTTGTGGGTACGAAATGATACTTTAAATACTGTCACTAGTGGTTCCACCAAACTATGAGCCAATTTCCGAAACAATATAGCAGGAAGTCCATCAGGAGTTTTGCTTTTTTTGTTCTTTTGTTTTTTTAAAGCTTTTAACACTATTTCTTTACTAAAATTAATATTAGATAATGATGAATTATCTTTAATTTGCATGTCCAAGGTTGGAATTAAACCATTATTATTTACAAAATTTTTAATAAAAACTGAACTAAGAATTTCACATTTTTTATTTGGGTCATCGGTTAACACGTTATTTTCATCAAAAAGTGGGGCTATTCCGTTTTTATTATTGCAAAGATTATGGACATATTGAAATAACTTATTTTTATTTTTTGATGTTAGTATTTTATTTTCTTTGGACTCATTATATTTATTTATTTTAGCTTTATATTCTCTGTTTAATCTATATCTGTTTAGGATTTTCACGCAAATTCCAAAGTTTTTTTCTTTTTTGATTTAATTTGTTCTATATGTCGTGGATAAGCAAATTTTGTTTTTTTGTGTTTTGATACGTAATGGGACAAATCTTTTAATTGCTTCTTCGATTTTAGAAACAACTATGCGCCAATGATTTTCAACAGTTGCGCTTGACTGAAAAAGACCTATAAAATCTATCGAATTTATAAAATCATTCATGGCTTGCCAATTTGCTTTGTCAAAATCTAGATAAGTTTCTGTAGACGTCTTGGTTTTTAAACTTCCTTTTATTAGATATTCAATAGTATTATGATAACTATTAAATAACGGTTCTGTAATTTGTGTATCTAAAATATGAAAGTTTTTGTTGCAAAAAATTAGATCGAGATAATTTTCGCCTCTGGTTGGTTCAAAAACTGCTTGCGTGAAACACTCATGTGTAAAAACGTCTGCATAAAGATTACACAAATAAATATTTGATGTGTGATCTTCCTGCAAAAAATTTTATTTGTATGTTAAAATCACTAGTAATAACAATAGGATAATTCACATTTGATAAACTCGATAATGCTTCACAAAATAATTCGGAATATTCTCTAGTACTATTAGGAGGTCTATAGTAACAAATGTTTCGAGATGGCTCCTTACCGACAATGTCAACTACTACTATTTTTAATTTACTAAATTTTTCCGCCAATTGAACTTCACAAGTTTTAAGCTCATTTTTGAGTTTTAAATTGATTTTTAAACAAAAATTAACATGAGCATATTAATCCTGGACAACAAACGCATTTTCAGTCAATGACCCTAGGAGTTTTGGAAGTTAAAAAAATTGGCTTTGAACAGGCTTAAATTAATTGGTAGAAGTTATAAAAAAAACTAGAATATAAGCTTATTTTTGAGTTTTACGTTGATTTTTAAACAAAAATTAACATGAGCATATTAATCCTGGACAACAAACGCATTTTCATTTAATGACCCTAGGAGTTTTGAAAGTTAAAAAAATTGGCTTTGAACAGGCTTAAATTTATTGGTAGAAATTATAAAAAAAACTAGAATATTATGTTTTTTGTAACAATTTACATAAACATTCTTATGCTGGACAACACATTTTTAACTAAAAAAGAAAGTGACCTTCTTCCCCAACCAGACTCTCTAAAAAATGGCCCTAAAAAATTCGTTGAAAAAAAGTCCTAAATCACATTTTGATTAAATTAATGAAATAAGTAGGTAAGAAAAGTGTTGCTATAATATTAAAAATAAATTCTATCAGGATGATAATAGATGAGTGGTAAAGTAACCACTCATTTTTTGAGAAAATATCACGAGCAGAGAAACACATGACGCAACTAATTAATAATTGGTTACATAACCGCTGAAAATATTTTTTTTAATTTTTCTCGCTCGCGGGTTTATTGTTTGTTTCTTCCTGGCGGAGAGCGGTTACGCCCTTAATTTCAGCCTGGAAGATTTTAACTTTAGTTGATTGAACGAAAAAATTCGTAAAATTAACTTACAAAATTCTCGTTGAAATTGATAATTGTTCTTTACATATTAAACATACAGTTTTGTCTCGTGCGGCGGTTTTTTATTTTATAATTAGGTTTACCACTAGTTTTGTTATTTGTTTGACCATTTATATAAATATATTCTACAAAATAATCAAATCCTATGTGTAACTGAAGTCAAATTATTTCAACCTTCATTTTTTTGTTTTATTTTATTATTAACAAAAATAATTGTTTTAAAACAAAAAATAAGGTTCGGCCAATTTAATCCGACCTTTTTAAAGTTTTAATATTTACCACGGGACGTTTCCTTTGATTTTGTTCTAAATATAGCAAACTTGTGAGAATATTTTGTTGGAAATATTGGAAATTCTTCGCTATTGTTAAAACAAAATTACTTTGCAAAGAAAAAACTCCAAAGGCGCTGATGATTTCTATGGAATTAAGATTGCTTTTGTTTGCACTGACTTTAAATCCTTAGTTTGAAGTGTGTAAATTTTTTTGCTAGGGATTTTAAGTTTTTGCAACACTTAATTTATTTTTTTAAGTGTGAAATATGCACTTTCGTTTACAAAACAAATTAAGAAAGGACAGACTAAGGTAAGAAAAAAGTTTTGTTTTTTAATTAAAACAATCTTATATTTGAAAAGTAACCATAAATCACTTTTTTTTCACGCTTAAAGTGGTTAAATAAGAAAAAATATGGAAAAATGTTTGGCCGAAGAAGGACTTTTCTTCTCGCCATCGCGCTGAAACTAAAATAAAAGTAGAATTTGGAAGTTAAAACTATTGTTTTGAATTTTTAATTTATTATGCTTGTTAAGTATTATAAATTCTTGTTTCATGTAAACCTATTCTATGCATCCTTTAACCGGAATTTTATCGGAAAAATTTTATTGTAAGACGGGAGTTTCACTAATTTTTTAATATGCCTCTGATCAATAAAAAAATCGTAAAAGTTACTAATTAAGTGAGCGGATCCTTTCCCATTAAAAAATTCGTAGAAACTTACTAATTTCTACGTTATATTAACCAATCACTTTTAAGAGAGTAAAATCACAAAACAAACCTTATTTAGACTAATGACTAAATGAAGTATATTTGGAAAGCTTATATTTCAGAAAATATCGTCAGTTCAGGGGAATAGTTTTTTTTTTTAAATGTACATGAACATCTTCATGCTGGACGAAGCATTTTTTGACCTAAAGTTCCTATTGATTTTAGAAGTTCAAAAACTGGCTTTGATATGGCTAAAGTTTATTGACAGGAGATAAGCCAATGCAAAGCCAGAATAGTGTGAACCAGAACGAAAAACCAGAACAAAAAGCCAGAACGAGGCTTTGTGCTAGAGTGGGTTGTTCAAAAAACAGAAGAGGACTTTTAATTTCAAGCACCCTTTTAATTAGGAAAAAAATATTTTTTACATTGTTCAAAATTTGCTAAAGTACATCTACTAAGTTGCGCGACGTAGCTTAAATTAGAAAATAAGTCAAAATAGTTAGATAATCAAAGTCCTCTTTCTTCAGAGCTGTGGCTTGTATCTTGCAACACACAAAAAATTGAAACTGTTGTAAGGTTGCAAATCAAAAAATATAGACTTTGTTCCTAATTCCAACGAGTTATCAGCAAGATTTCGTTGGTTACTGTTTGGTTTTTATTGTTTTGTTATGCAAGTATATCACTATGCAAATATAGATAAAACTGGTTTTGGGTCAAATTTCAAACGTTTTAAACAACACGCTATGAAAGGAGGAGCACAAAGTAATAAGGGCAGAGAAATCGTTATTTGAATTTTATAAATACTTTTTAGATTAGTTTTTTAGTCACTCGGAGTTAATACCTTTAAAAAATAGTAATTGTATTAACAAAACAACAGCACACGCATTACCATTTTTTATAGTTTTAGTTGTTTGTTTTTAAATAAAAAATGTAGTATTATTTTGCATTATTTTTAAGAAAATAATGAATTGTTTTAGAGTTTTGATAATTTTGTGGAAAAATAGTTTTGTTTAAAAAAAATATAATAACATGATTTAAAAGATATGAAATCGAACCCTCAGAAAAAATATTGTAGTTACTGGCGCAGACGCTTTAACCACCATACTATAACGACACGCAGGTACAGTGCCGGTTCATAGAATATTTTTCTTCCCTGATTTTATTCTGGAGATAGGAATTATTCTGGCTGCGACCAGAATAATTTATTCAGAGCAAGGAAATATTCTGATTTTGCGTTAGAATTTTTTATTATTTCCCCCTCAGAATGTTTCCTCCTCCCTCCAGAGAAAGGAAATAAAATCTGGCTGCATCCAGTATATCTCCACTAGGGGGAGGAAATACTCTGAATTTGCGTCCAAATATTTCCTATGCGTAAATTTAAAAAAATACAATGATTATAATAACTCTTACAGATTTTAATCGCAAAGTTGATTAGACTAGATCAATTCAACTCTAGTTTTTTTTTTTAAATTGTTGTAAGTTCAACAATATCTTTTTAATTTGTCTTGTCATAACAGTCTGATAATAACTTTTTTTGTGAAATGTTTTAATATCAACATAAAGTTTTTACTTTAGAAAAACAACTATTATATCAAAATGCAAAATACACATAAACTCAAAATAAAGAAAAAAACAAGTATTATCAAAAGCGGATAATCTAATAATGGTATGTCACAGCGGTCTGTAGCAGCGTGCATCATTTTATACAATTAGGCCTACATGTTCAGGCCTAGACTTGCATGTCCGGGCCTAGACCCGAACTTCCGGGCCTAGACCCACATGTCCGGGCTTAGATCGGCATGTCTGAGCGTAGACCC
>JASAMX010017097.1:0-31533 GCA_030248175.1 Microlaimidae sp. YZB2_3
GCGTAAAAGTTAAAATATTCTGTTTGTAATCCATTCTTTTTTTCACGGAATATAAAACAAGTTTACTTTTTTTAGCTTAACCACGGGTGTTGTAACAATTTCGCTATTCCCTTATGTATTGTAAGTTTGCGCTTTTTTTAGCTATAAGTTTTTGTAGTTTTAGGACAATAAAATACAAAAATGAGTTCGCCTGGCACCTTTTTAAAAAACTAACGGTAAAATACATTATTAAGCAATTAACTTTTTTTTGTCACAATTAGTTTTCTACAAAATGACAAGAAGTTTTTCCAATCATAATTTTGCAGCCTCGATACGGTTGTCACACCGTAAAATTTTATATTTGGCTTTATAATTTGAAATTAAAATCGTTGAAACTAAAATTGTACGACGAGCCCACACGAGTCTTGGAATCGGTAAGTAAAGTATTGTAATTTAAGAACCGTTGCAAACTTGGAGCCACAAAACTAGATTTTGAAGCTCTAAATTAAAAAAATAGCTAAAGGTTAAGCTAAGACGTAGAGATTAATTTTACTTATTAACTAACTTGAATGACCACTGTCTCTCGATTTGCGTTACAAAATAATTACCTATAATTATTGTTTGTTGGGGAATATTACATGGTTATATTCGTTTGGAAAGCTATCCATAATGTTTAATTTTCCATTTTCTTCTTTTTTATTGGGGTTAGCGATTAATAAATTTAAATTGTACGGGGGTCTTTAAAGCGGCAAGTAAGGAACATGCGCCCGTCAGAAACTTTCGAGAACTCTAGAATCCCAAATAAAAACATAATTTGGACTTAGGCTCATACTTAAGTTTAGATAAGTTTTACTGACACTTTTATTTTCGGTGCCGAATTTCTAACTTATGGTTTCAAAATTTTCTTTATGTTAATATAATTTACACACTAACCTTATTCAACGTCAAAAAAGTGAATTAAAAACATGGATTTTTAACAAATAAATAAATCCCAATCCACTGAAAAAAGAAAATAATGCTTTATTTTTGAAGATCATCTAATAAATAGTTTGATTTTGTCATTACTAAGACGAACTGAGTCACAATCAGTATAAAATTGACATGACTTTGACTTATTATGTTTATCATAATTGTGCGTTAAGAAATAAAAAGAGTCACAGTTACAAGTATTTTATAACGCTTTTGACTCATTGTGTCAGAGTAACGACGATTTGTATCTGCAGCAAAATCCAGATTTTCCTATATTTAATACCGGAATATATACACAAGCATGGATGGATAGTTTACAATTTAGGGCCAGAATTTAGTGTTGGTAGCAAACACTTTCCAATGTATTGCATTGAGTCTATTATTTTAACATATATAAAACACTGAAGGTGTTTTTAATTTATAAGATTAGAAACGCTTTTATTTTCGGCATTTTGGCTTAGAGCATTAAAAATAATTCAGAAAGTATAAAGGGCGCCCGGAAAAAATACCTTCTGCAAAATATCTTTGGAAAGAATATCTTCTCAAAGACTTTTAAATTCTCAACTAAAGAAAACTTTTTTTTCTAAGCCTAACTGAAACCTTAAAATCAAGCTAAAATTACATAAAAAAGTTTAAAAAAACACCTTTAAAAGTTTTTAATAATACTGAATAATTTACTGCTGAAAGAAGATTTTTTCCGGAAAATATTTTGCAGAAGGTATTTTTTCCGGACACCGTATAAAGTTCAGTGCAGTTAATTAACTAAACGCCAACTTATGTAATAGAAATTAAGCGTTTTTCTGAAGGAATATGACAGAGAGATGATGTATCGATTTTTTATTTTCTTTCTTTATTTTTATAAACTCGGTCTTTTTGCTTGATTGTTCAATAAAGGATTTATTTATTGTCGTTAGTATTATTGTTTGCCGTTGTCAAACATTCATGGGTATTTATTGATGTCAAGAGATTTTTTTAACTCACAACATCATATTGAGGCCGTTTCATTCAAAACATAAATGAAGCGTTTATTTTGTTTCTGTCTTTGTTATGCTTTAATAAACCGTAAAAATCTACTTGCCGAGTTTTTTAACACGTTTTTACCGCAATTTGTATTTATTTATAAGTCAAAAAAGTACTAGTGCTTTTTTTTAGTTTTATTGATTGTTTTAGAGAATAATTTATTTGTTTACTTATAATTAAGATTACAAAAAGCAGTTAGCAAGAGGAAATGGCAAAACTACGTTTGTTAAATTTTAAATATTTCAGCTGAAACAACATGGCTTAACATTTGAGTAGATTTAAAACTAGCGCATTCTAATACCATATAAACTATGTACTTTGTGTACCAATCAGTATATATTCAAAACTGATTAAAAAAAAGGTTACAACGGTCAACCGGCTGTTTTCCAAATACACTTTTAGATAGAAAACCAGTTTGTTTGTTAAAGACTCTTTTACCAATTGAAACCGTTCTATTTCAGAGATATTGATAAAATTTGTCCAAAAAAAACGCGCAACACTTTCTGATTATAAATGCAAAAAAAACATTTAAAACAGGAATGAGAAAGTGCCAGCACTGCTTCGCTGTTGAACTAATCAGTCAGACGGGCATTTACTCGCTTGAACACCGGCCTGGTTTACACCGGAATGACAAGTGACAAGTGACAGCGCGTTCACACCGCAGCGACAAGAAACATTATAACGACATAATCGCGCACAAATTGCGACTTGTCACTTTCCACTTGTTTTGATATGAACCAGCCCTTATGTTATTGATGAAAAAAAAAAATAGAAAAAAAGAAAAAAATAAAAGAAAAAAATAAAATGATGAAAACAGTAGATATAAACTATGCATAGACTATGCTTAGTATAATATTAATTCTGTTATCTGATCATTAAAAAAAAACAAAAAAAAACGCAATTTATATTTCGAATCTCAGACGTGATTGAGAACGAAAAGTGTTGGACGAGAGACTATTAATACCATAGTGGGTGCGTATAAAAACCCCATGGGCAAATTCCCCATAGGCGAAAATCCCCATAAACGTTACAAAATCCCCATAAGGTGGTGTAAATTCCCCATAAATATAATGCGTTTGCAATATTTCCTTTAAATATTGACACTTGAAAAATACAACAAAATTTTATCATGATAAAACTTAAGTTGATTTTAGGGCTTTGCTTGGGCTTAGGAAAAAATTAAAACATTTTTAATGCTTCTATGATTAAAACTTAGTTTTTTTAACACATTTTAGTTTGAAAACGCATTTCTGATTGTATGATCACTAAAGTAAACCCAACATCCTCAACATTCATATTAAAACTTCCCCCACTAAGTAACCACTCAATCGCGAATTCTGACCCTCGTCACTTTATCAAACAAATACTTAATATTAAAACGAATCTTTATTGACTATAATAACATCAGATTCGTGTTATGGGGAATTGTCACTAAAAGTAAACCCCAACGTGCTGCAACAGTTGTTCATTGGATTAAAAAACTCCCCCCACTAAGTAACCACTTAGTCACTGAGAATCTGACGTCACTTTGTATTGAAAATAAATACCCAGTATTAAAACGAATCTTTATTGGCGAGAAAGTGACGTCAATTTCTCGTATTTGAATAACGGTCACTTAATGGGGGGAGCATTTTTTAATCTAACGAAAAACTACCGTTGCAGCCTAAACGTAAACCCAACGTGACTGCAACAGTTTTCATTGATTAAAAAACTCCCCCCACTAAATAACCACTCAAATCAAATCTCACTGCCCCACTTATCAAACAAATACTCATATTAAAACAATCTTTATTACTATAAAGTACTCAATTCTCTATTTAATTCACTTAATGAGAAGACATTAATATTAACAACTAATATTGCAGCATGGGAGGCATTTTTAATCTAACAAACTATGCAGCCACGTGCCTTTAGTGTACGTTATAGGGAATTTAGCCATGGGGATTTTACACTACTTTTATTGGGATTTTGCACGTCACCACAAAAGTGTGCACAGAAATTGCACGGTTTTTTTTGGAAAGTGAAGGGAAAGTCATTTTTTTGTTTTTCAAAAGTTTTTTTTTATTGAAACTGCCAAAAATTTATATTAAACACCAGGGCCGTATTTATATTAATCTTAAAAATGAAATTTTTTGAGAAGAATCATATATCAAAAAATTTCATTTTTAAGATTAATTAATACCTACCAATTTCTAAGATTGGTTAAAAATTCAGAACTCCGCGAGGATATATCCTCCCGTACAAATCTTGGTTTTGTTAGCGAGATATAACAGCTTAGATTTCGAGCTTTTTCGCCAGTGCAAGAAATTTTTGTGCACAATTTTTTGTTTATTTTACTTTGGTCATGGCAGAAATTTTTGCCGACACTGAACGTCAGTCATGCTTTACAACTTTGTTTAATTTTTCATACGCGTTGAAATTGTTGTTATATTTATAGGCTTTAAATGAAATTGATTTATATTCGATAGTAATTTCTTAAAAGAATAGTAGTTGTATACAAATTATAGAATTTTAAATATTGGAAATTAATTTTTAAATACAATTATTTTATGTATGTTGGGTATGGTAAAAACCCAAACAAATAACTCCCAAATTAATATATGCTGTAGATACCTTTATTGTGTTTTTTTTATTTATAATGTTGTCAGCATTAAACTTATTTTAAGGTTGTTTACGTGTTTGTGAAATAAGTTTTTAGCAAATATAGTTTATGTTAACAAGTCACTATGGGACGTTTTCTATCATTCGTTTTTTACGCAAAACTATTGTTATAAAGCATTCATTAGTTCAATAACAAGTAATTAAACATATATGAGCACAATTCAGTGATCTACAATAGAATACTAATGACTACACAGAAAAAATAAATGGGATCGGCTTACAGTTTATTATTTTTCAACATAATGCCCTTAAAATAAAAATTTTTCAGTTTTTGTTTTTTTTTTTTAAATTATCATAAAATGGTCCAGCGTTTCTTTTTATATGTATTTTACACTAGTAAAAAAAACTTAAATTATAATATAAGCTCATAAATTAAACTTATATAAATTTAAATTAAATATAAGTTAGATTGTCGTGAATTTAGTTTTTTTCTTTAAAAAATTATTAAAAATTTGAAATAGTTTTACCAGAAATATACTAAAATTTTATATGTTTTTAAATAGCGTTAAAAATATTTAAATATCCATTACCTATTTCAATTCTGCATATTTTTAAAGTTAATATTTAAGTATATTATTCTATGCACATTTACTTGTTTTTTTTGTTTTATTGTATCATTTCATAATAATATTTGACTACAAAAACATGTTTTGTTATGTTATGTAGTAGTTTCCTGAGTATTCTGTTCTTTAATTAAAAATTATATTTTTAATTTTTAAGAGATATAATATTATAAGAGTTTTTTTATTCTTAATTTTATTTATTTTTTATTTTTATTTTTATGTGTAAAAAGAATAAAAAAATAAAATAAAAATTATAAATAATTTATAAAATTAATAAATTTATATTAATATATTTTAAAGATAATTTTTATTATTTTTTAGTTTTAAATTATTATTTAAATTTATTTATATTTTTTTAAAATTATTTATTTTATTTTTAATTTTTTTTTTAATAATTTTATTAAAAATTAAATGTTAAAAATTATTATTTTTTAAAAATTATAATTTTTTTAAAAATTTAATTATAATTTATTTAAAAATTTTTTTTTTAAAAAATTATATATTTATTTTTTAAAAATTTTATTAAAAAATATGATTCTATAGTTTATAAATATTGTGAAAAATTAGTTAATAGTTAATTTTTAAAAGAATGCAATTTATATTTCGAATCTCAGACGTGATTGAGAACGAAAAGTGTTGGAGGAGAGACTATTAATACCATAGTTGGTCCGTATAAAAGCCCATCGTCAAATTCCCCATAAGCAAAAATCCCCATAAACGTAACAAAATCCCCATAAGGTGGTGTAAATTCCCCATAAATATAATGCGTTTGCAATATTTCCTTTAAATATTGACACTTGGAAAATACAACAAAATTTTATCATGATAAAATTTAGCTTGATTTTAGGGCTTTGCTTGGGCTTAGGAAAAATTAAAACATTTTTAATGCTTCTATGATTAAAACTTAGTTTTTTTTAACACATTCTAGTTTGCGAACGCATTTCTGATTGTTGCACTAGTGTACGTTATGGGGAATTTAGCCATGGGGATTTTACACTACTTTTATCAAAAATATATAATAAAGGAAAAATGAGACACTTAGAACAAACTGCTTGTAAAAAAAGGTTCCATTTAAATGGGACCTGGTCCCGTTTAAATGGGACTTTTGGATTTTGGTCCCATTTAAATGGGACCCCATTTAAATAGGTCCCATTTAAATGGGATCCCATTTAAATAAGTCCCATTTAAATGGGACTTATTTAAATGGGATCCCATTTAAATGGGACTTATTTAAATGGGATCCCATTTAAATGGGACAAAAATCCAAAGGTCCCATTTAAATGGGACCGTTTTTTACAAGCAGTTTGTTCTAAGTGTGTCATTTTTCCTTTATTATATATTTTTGCTTTTATGGGGATTTTGCACATCATCACAAAATTGTTGAAATTGTTGAGATATTTATAGGCTTTAAATGAAATTGATTTATATTCGATAGTAATTTCTTAAAAGAATAGTAGTTGTATACAAATTATAGAATTTTAAATATTGGAAATTAATTTTTAAATACAATTATTTTATGTATGTTGGGTATGGTAAAAACCCAAACAAATAACTCCCAAATTAATATATGCTGTAGATACCTTTGTTGTGTTTTTTTATTTATAATGTTGTCAGCATTAAACTTATTTTAAAGTTGTTTACGTGTTTGTGGAATAAGTTTTTAGCAAATATAGTTTATGTTAACAAGTCACTATGGGACGTTTTCTATCATTCGTTTTTTACGCAAAACTATTGTTATAAAGCATTCATTAGTTCATAATAATTAAACATATGACACAATTCAGTGATCTACAATAGAATACTAATGACTACACAGAAAAAATAAATGATCGGCTTACAGTTTATTATTTTTTAACATAATGTCCTTAAAATAAAAATTTTTCAGTTTTTGTTTTTTTTTTAAATTATCATAAAAGGGTCCAGCGTTTCTTTAATGTATTTTACACCAATAAAATAAACTTAAATTAAATATAAGCTCATAAATTAAACTCATATAAATTTAAATTATATATAAGCTAGATTGTCGTGAATTTAGTTTTTTTCTTAAAAAATTATTAAAATTTGAAATAGTTTACCAGAATATACTAAAATTTTATTGTTTTTAAATGCGTTAAAAAAATCTTAAGATATACCATTCCCTATTCAATTCTGCCGTGTTTTTAAAGTTAGTATTTAAGTATATTATACTATGCACCTTTACTTGTTTTTTTTGTTTTATTGTATCATTTCATAATAATATTTGACTAACAAAAACATGTGTTATGTTATGTAGTAGTTTCCCTGAGTATTCTGTTCTTTCAATTAAAAATGCTCATATTCACTCTAATTTTTAAGAGGGATATGTACTATTTCAGAGTAAGCAGTTTTTTTACCTGTCTTCAACCTGTTTACATTTACCTGTTTTCTACCATTTCTTATGTTTTAACTGTGTGACGACCAAAAGTAGAAGCGAAAATAACCAGGCGCTGAAAATTTCAGACAGCCAAATTTACTAAAAAATTTGGCCGATACAGGAATTGAACCCGTAACCTCCAAAGTCGACTCTGGCGTGCTATCCATTACACCATATAGGCCGGACAAAAAATTGGAAAGATAATCGCCTTTTATTAACGCTTGTACTTTGAGTTTTCACGCGGAAGAGACACATACGCCGTACTGGTCACAGCTGCTTCAAATTTATCTTATACTTTGTTGTTACGAGACAGATTATGCGCGTCCTACCTGACCTTTATATCTTTTATATTTTTTGGTCTTGATTGCGACAAAATGAATTTTGATTAGTATAAAATTGAAATGTTCAAAAAATTATTATTTTTTAAAAATTATAATTTTTTTAAAACATTTCAATTATAATTTGATTTGCACAAAAATTTTTTTTAAAAAACCTTATCATACTTCCTGGTGTTTTTTGGACGAACATATTCTATCACTGATTAAATTACAAATTTTGCTATTCACTGATAAACCTATTGTGCAAACGAATTGACTGTTAGATAGTTAGTTACCTTTTCCTACAAAGTTTTTTTTTATTTTTTGTTAAGTCTACTATGAATCTTGAACAAACTAATGTTCCTACAGTTTTTTTACTGCGTCAAGGGAGTGAAATTATGTTAGCAAAACAAAAGACGCAGACAATGGTTGATTACTACAACCAAATGCGTCTATAAAGAATTACTTCGTATTATTTTTAAACAACTGGAACTATTCTCTTGTATAGTGATTTCATTCTGGGTCGGAGATTTTGTCAATTTTTGCGTTTTTCATGTTTCCGGGCTGAGTTTAATTTCTTGAACACTAAATTCATCTGCCCAAAAACGCCAAGCTTTGCGATACCAAACGGGTTGTACCAAAAAAGCTTATAAGCTTTAAAAACCTTAAAGACTTTAAAGGCCTTAAAGGCTTTAAAGGTTTGAATCGGTTTCGCACTGCAAATTTTTTGATTTTTTTTTGGAGGTCTTTTTGGAGGTCAATTTTTTTGATTTTTTTGCAAATTTTTGGAGGTCCCAACGGACCGCTGAAATCCCAGCTTATATAGACTCATACCCGATTAAATTATTATTGTGTTTTTCCGTCGGGGCATTTGTGGCGCTATGGCAATCAGCGAGGTAAAAGGTTAGACGCCATTGTTAAGCTATTAATTGCGGCTATGCTTTAAGCTCTTGTACCCCATTCCATTCCGTTAAGCAAAACGATGTCCAGGTATTATATTTGAAATTCTAACAACGCACCCAGGGTTTTAGATATTGCTTTATATTTTTAACTTACATAATTACTACGTTGAAATTATATCTAAATTTATATGAAAACATAAGCTGACCAATTAAAATGATGCAATTATGCATGTTTTTTTTAAATAGATTGGAACTTGGGAGTTTTCTTCTCCTGCCATTTCACAAAATATATAAAAATTACTCAAATCTAGCCCTTAAATAATTGAATTTTTGTTTCTAATTAAATTTTGCTAAATATATGTTAAAATAAGGTATTTTTTAGAACAACGGTTTTACACATAGTCGGACATTATCTTACATTTATGGATCCTTGCTATTACGTTCTTTATATTATTTTTTTTTCGCCCCGACGGCCGTACGGGGACGCACGAGCTTACACACACGACCCCTTATACCAGCAAAGCAGCTTCCAGAGTTTTCAGAAAGTCAAGCGAGAGCATCAGAATAACTCACTCCAGATCTAGAAGACTACAATAGAAAACAAAAATTTATACAAAAAAGCAAAGAAGAGGAAGCAGACCAAGAAAACAAACAGCAATACCCCCTATAGCCGAAACTACATTCCAACACCAACAGCCCAGCAATATCAATTCTAGCAAAACAGACCACATCCAACCTCAAACCCATAGCGAACACAACAAAAAAACTAAACCATAAATAAAAACAAGAACCCCAGAGAAAAAAAACACCATCACAAGACAAAAATATACAAATAATCACCAAAAAATAAAAACATCAAAATTTAGACAAAATAGAAAAAACTAACTCATTAGAACAAAATCCACACAAATAGAAACAGAAATAAAAAAAAAAAAACAAATTAAAGAAGAGAAAATCATATCAAAAAATAAAACATCAAAATAACATAACTATATAGATACAAGTAAATATTCTATCAAAACATAAAACTATCATAATTCAAAACACCACCTTATCCATCAAAATCAAAAACACTCAAATAACAAAAACAACCATAAAAACACCCAATCAAAACTATTTAAATTAAAAACCATACTAATTTAATTTAATTAAACAAACCATCTAAACAAAACATAAATATATTACAAATCAATCAAAAACAAAATAAATATCATCCCCCACTTCACCAAAACATATAAAATAATAATATAAAAAAACCATCAATACACAACAACAAAACAACAATATAAAAATAATTATATAAAAATTAACAAATACACTTTATTACCCTTAATAACACACCATAACTAAAAAAAATCAATACATCACAATCCATCAATCATAAAACAAATAAAAAATTAAAAAACACCTTCACCAAACTTTAAAAATTTATAAGACAAAATTCAATAAACAAACCAAAATAATAAATAAAACATAACTATTTATCAATCCATTAAATATCCAATAATTCAAAAAATTAACACCACCTAATAATAATTAAAAACTAACACAAAACAATAAATTCTCAATTTAAAACACAAAAAACAAAAATAAAACACACCTACAACAATCACAAATAATATACATCATATAACTAAACAAACAAAAATTAAAAATACATAATAAAAAAATAACCATTTTTAAATAAAAAACAATAAAAAACAATATACAAATAATAAAACATCCAAAAAATATATTAAACACAAAAACAACATAAAATAAAATAACCACCAATAAATAAAAAAAAAAATAATAAAAAAATAAATAAAAAAAAATAAAACAAAAAAAAAACAATAAAAAAAATAAAAAATAAAAAATAAATAAAAAAACAATATAAAAAAAAAAAAAAAAAACAAAAAAATTAAAAAAAAAATAAATTTAAAAAAAAAAAAATAACAAAAAAAAAAAAAAAAAAACAAATACAAATAAAAAAAAAAACAAATAATATTAAAAAAAATAAAAAAAAATAAAAAAAAAAAAAAAAAAAAAAAAAAAAAAAAAAAAAAAAAAAAAAAAAAAAAAAAAAAAAAAAAAAAAAAAAAAAAAAAAAAAAAAAAAAAAAAAAAATAAAAAAAAAAAAAAAAAAAATAAAATTAATATAAAAAAAAAAAAAAAAAAAAAAAAAAAAAAAAAAAAAAATGTTTTGTTTGTCCATATTTGGATTTAAAAATCAGTTCATTTTCCTGACCAACGTGGCAGAAAGCTCCACCATAATTAACTTGAGTATAAAAAAATATGTTTCATGAATAAAAAATTTTTAGTTCTGCCATGTACTTCATAAAATTTTGATAAATATCTTTATTGCTAAGATTCAATAAAAATTGAGATTACCACAATATATTAAAAGTTTGTTTCAAATTTTATTGGATGTACTTAATTTTGTTTTTGATCAATTTACATAAAAAAGCAATATATATCTACCCGCAGATAAATATAAAGCATATTTGTTAGTGATCTTTCTCAAAGCGTTAAAGCTACGTCTTGTTTTTATGCTAATTTATTTAATTATTAAAAAGTAATCCTGTTTTAATATTAAGAATTCTGTTTCTAATGGCCGTAACTCCAACAAAATGATATTTAAGAACTTGTTTTATATTTATATAATTTTAGCGTGATTTAAGTGTTAAGGATATAGAAATTATACAAATTTAGCGTGTTTAAACTTTAAAAAATATATGGGTGTTTATATACGCGTAGAAACATTGTTATATTTTAATCGATTTCGGGATTCTGTATTGACAAATATTGAAGTATTTCCGGGCTTTAACCCCAATTTTTATATGTGAGTACCCACTAACGTTAAAAGCTTTTAAAGAAGAAGCATTTAGGTGCTTCGAAACGTCGAAGTAAAGTTTTATCTGAAACCTATTTCCTTACATTTAAAATTTGAGGAAATACTTAAATACTTAAATATCTATATGCTTAAATGCTTAAATATTAATATCTATACACGATATATTTATATATATTATATTTTTGATTGTTTTATTTTTTAGATTTTCAAATGAATTAAGCGAAAAAAATGCCGCTCCTGCCGTGGCGAAAGCGGGCGGAGAAAGAAACGGGGCGGGACCAAGCTGAACCGGACTCACCTTCCACCAATCAGCACTGGGCCGACAGCTCCTCCGAGCAGGAGAACACTCAGGTAGTTGGCGTGTGAAAAATCAAAGATGAATTTATTAATTTTAAGCTTGTTATTTTTATTTTATTATTTTAACTAATATTTTATTTAAAAATTATTAAAATAAAACGCTAAAAAATATTTGAACTATTCAAAATGAATTTTTAAATTTTAAAACAAGTAAGACTTGTAAATAAAAAAATTTTACATTAAGTTTTTTACTTGCTAATATTACACCATTTAAAACATAAAAATAGATTTCTTGGTCGTTCTTTAAAATCAGAGTTTTACAGTGATGGTGAAAAAAGACTAGAAATTTAAGAAAGGGGTATCTCAATTAAATGAATTTTTTGTCAATAGCTTTTTAGAAAGAAAACTTAGGTAGTCAGAAGCCTAATTTTTAAGATTTGTTTAATTCCGACTGGTAAAAAATACATGGGTTTGTTTTTTCAAAAAATTGACAAGCAATGGTAGTGTTTTATTTTAAATAAATTATTTTTGACCTTCGAAATTTAAAAATTTTATTATAAATAAAAAATTATATTTAGTTCCAAAATTTTCAGTATTTTAAAAATTTTTTCTAAACATGCACGCTTTTAGGAAATAATTTAAATTTAAAACTTATGTTTAATCAACGTTAGTAACATAATGCTATTAAGTTGAAATTCGCTTCGTTAAAAAAACTGTCTTGAATACAATTTCAAAACTCTTGTATGGAACTTAAAGAGGAGGTCAAAAGGAGATCGATATATGACTCTCCCAAAAAAGTAGATTTTTGTAACTTTCTTTCATTAATTAGGGAAAATTAAGTTAAATCTTATCGTATATTTATTTAGGTAACGCATGGTTTTTCTTAAATGAGTGGATCTAAAATGAACACAATCAAACGCATATTAAAATATATTTTTAATATATTTTATGTCTGATTCTGAATTTGATTTTAATAATACACTTTCATTTTTTGCTTTGTTATCAACCTGTATTTATTATAATTCTATAAATGAACTCTCGACAAGCCCTTTTTTATAATTTAAGTAGATCATTTTCCGCTCTTTTTGTCTAAATTGTAAGCAGTCAATATGTTACGTCCGTAGTTAAAAAAAAGACAAAATATCTACTTTTGATACACCCGAAAGCATTAAGCACCATATTCGTTTTCGAGGTTTTTATTCATCAGGTGTTTCCTCGAAAGCAGGTGCTTGTAACCAAGCAGTTGTACGCCTAGCGCTTTACCCAAATAACGCGCCAGGCAAAATCCTTCCGCAACTTCCCTCTATGGGCATTCAGAGGCTGTCAACAACAAATAAGGAGTGGACAACCCGGGGAATCCTCGGCAAATACGCTCGGCTTTCCCAGTGACAGTTTAGGTGTTTACTTTGTTTGCATTGTTTAGACTGTCCACTGGGGGTTATTTATTCTTTCCCCTCACCGGAATGCCCCGTTACGGATTTCCCTGTGTGGGAACCGCGCGGGAAATAAGGTGTTTTTCGGGAGCTCTCCCGGTTTTTTTTAATATGACGATGTTTTAAAGCTTCCATCGACAGATAAAAACGGTTCCACCTGATTTAAATATTTTAAACAAATCCCATTGGTTATTTCCTATTTTCAGTGCGAGAGACATTTAGCTTTCTGTTGATCAAAAATTATTATATGAAAAAAGATAAGGAACTTTTATTTGATTAATATGTTAAATCCGATGATTAATAAGACTTCACCTTTTTATTGATTGTTTATTTATTGTTATATATAATAGCTTTCAAGGGAATTGTGGACCTTTATTGGCTGAAGGATAAATTAGACAGGTTCACGCTGGGTTTGGTATTGATGACCATTGTGCGTGTTTTTTTAACTGCTTTTATTAGGTTCTTTTTTATAATTTTTATGGAGAATTGAGTAAAAGAATAGAATAAATTTTAAGTAGGATTGTGTAAAAAAATCTATATAATAAATACGTAGAGTCTAAATATTAAAATATAATATTTAATTATAGCGATCTTTTGCGTTTTAGTTTAAAACGACGATACTCGTTGCATATACTTGCTACTGGGTGTTTGAAATTCCTGCAATAAATAAAAATAGTAATTTAACAATACAATTATATTTCATAATTTTGTAAGATTTTACAAAATAAGCTTATTATAGTACATTTAACCTAAAATCCAAAAAAAATATATTGATTACTTTCCCTAGCATATAGATTTTTTCGTGAAAATTGTTAAAATAAAATTTTTAGCGCAACTGTATATGTCTGTATCCAAGCTACTACAAACATGGGGTCTTTAAAACAGTAAGTAATGTGCTTGGAGCTGACGAAACATTTTGGGCACATAAAACCGGGAAAATAGGACTTTTACCCAAAAACAATAAGTTAAGCTTAAGTTTAGGTTTAGACCTAGGTTCATTTATAGGTTTTAGCGATATAAAACTTCTTACTGTAAGTTCCACACTTCCGACTTTTAAATTTCGCGATTTTAAAATTTTGGGAGCAATCCTGAAGTTTCACATACCTATAGGAAAATAAAATCTAGATGACCGCGATATTTGCAGTATTGAATCGACTATTTAATAACAAAAACATTCAAAATTTTTCACTAAAGCGGATTAATAACCAAAATTGAAAAGTGAGTATTAATAATTATTTATCAAATTACTTAATTTGGAACATAAATGCAAATTTTTTAAGGGCCAAAGTTGGTTAATTTTTGTATATGTTGTGAAAAGGTGGAATTAAAAAAATCTGCTTTCTTATTTGTATAAAAAAAGTCATTACCGCACAATTTTAATTGGTCCCCTCATGTCTGCATTCTAATTTTCAGCGTCAGCTAGATATAATTAAACCATAGCTACTGCTCAAAGCAGTAGATAAAGCTAAGAGGGCTAGCGCGCAGGCTGATTAGACGAGCACTGATCTGTAAAATTGTGCGATTTTGGTACCAAATAATTGAGGACAGTCAACAGTTGCGAATCTATTTTTTGCGCAATTTTACTATTACGTGAGATTTAGAGATTTCCCATTTCCTACTTCAAAATCGCAGTTTTTTTAATTCAAAATGCAACTCCATGTTCCTTCGAGTCCAAGTTTCCCAAAAACCTGCTCAATATATTATGGAGAGTTGCCACAAAAAAATATTTAAATTAACTATTATATAGGTAAAAATATTTTTTCTTGTTGTTTTAAATTTCTTTATGTTAATGGTATGTAAAGTTTATATATTCCTGCTTGAATATTAAAAAGATTTTACTATCCCTTTCAAAGTAAAGTATAAAATTCAGGTGGAAGTCTTGTTATTACTTTTAGCCAATTCAAAAAGATTTTTCGTCAAACTTAAAATAAGCCGCGTGCTTACAACTAATCAAATTATTCGCAAAAACCAATATTTTTCTTTTTAAACTAACCTATTTAAATGCTGCTGTTCCGGTTTCATTTTCAATCTACCTGAAAATTCAATCAGATTCTGGTGCGAGAAAATCTGTTTATACCGTGTAATTAGTTCGTTCTTTCCGGTTAAGGAACACATACACAAACACGTCTGTAATATTAATTTTAAACCCCTTCGCAACGTGGATTAGAGCCTTTTCCCCCTTTTTTTCAATCGCAAACGATTCACAAGAAAGCTTTTGCTATAATATTTTTTGTAGTGAAATGTTTAACAATAGGTGGTAGGCATAACGCTGTTCCTGTTCAAACTTCCTGCAGGATTAAGCTTTTTTTCGGTTAAAAAACCTTAGTGGCTTATAAATATTTATTTCGCAAGCAATTTCTCACAAAAAAAACTTTAATGCTTTATAAAAAACAAAAGCTCTATACTTTGTTAATTTTTGGAGCATTAATGTGTGGAAACGTGATGAAACCATTCTAATGTAATCGTCCCAATTTCAACGGCTATTTATTCAAAGGATATCAGTATAACATTGTAAGGTTTATATCTTATAATAATATGAATACGAAATAACGCAGAAATAAAATCTGATCACATTAAATTTTAAGTTTCTAAAATATGAAATTTTTTATGTTATTAAACAGATGTCAACAATGCAACTTTGTGGCCCTTTTAAAGACTCGCAATTTTTTCTCATAAAAGACTCCTCTTGCAAAAAGTAAAACTCTCGACTTTTTTTTGAACTCAAATGTCTTTTTGTCGTGGTAAAAAAATTAACGCAGACAAAAATGCTTTATCCAAAAACTGCCCTTTTTTTAAATATTGTAAATATTTAAAAATTAAACTCCCAAAATCTATAAAAAAAGATTTAAAATTTAAATAAATAAAAATAATTTTTTAAGTAATAGAATTCTAAACACGTGTATTAGGCCGGGGCTTTGTCCCTTCTAATATTTAATTATCTGCTGTAATAAATATTGTAATTTAAGTATATTCAACTCCTATCTAAATTATATTTTTTAAGTTTTTGATATTTTAAAACAATACAAAATAATGCAAGTAGTATAGCCCAAAAATATATATTTAGCAAATTTATTTATTTTATGAAACTATTGAAAATTTATCCGTTACCTTACAACGTAAAAATTTATGTGTACTCGTTTAGTTTGTTACTACAGTATTGAATTATCTGAAAATTGCCAAAAACCAATATAGTTTTGATCGACTAAAACATCTATATAGTACAACTTAAACAAATCAAATTTTATTTTGTTCTATTTTTTAATACATGAGCGGTGTGTCAGAAAATTACTATTGTGCAGTAATATAAATTACGCTTTTTTAAATATTTCACCGTGTATCCGCAGATTTATTTTCAAAATACTAACTTTTTTATTTTGCAAAACATAAATCATATATTTCGTCTAATAACTATTTTTATGGAAAACCTACATAAGTATGTAAGTGACTTAAACTATTTATTTGGCGTTTTTTTTCTTATGGTTTAAGTAAAATCCATGTTTTTGAATCAATATTTGTTTAACTGACGTTGTTTGCTTACTGTCAGTCCATAAAAACGATTTAATTAATCCAAGAAAAGTATCATTTATCCTTTATTATTAAGCAAAATTTAAAGTTTTTGCAAACTATTCCTCATTAATTTAAGAATGGACAAAAATGTTTTTAACCAAAATTGATATGTCTAATAAAATGAAATATTTTGTTAGTAAGACGTATTTATAATAAAAGGTGAAAACGTGAACGTGATCCCACATTGTAAGTACTGCCTTTACTTTTTTACGTTTAAAATTACGAAATGGTTTTTATTAAAGGTTTCCTCTGAAATCAGTATCTGAATGTTAGAATATATCGCAATTGTTGCTTAGTAAATTACATAAATTCGATGAATTACCGTTGTTTTCTGAAATTTTATATTGTTTTAAAAAAATTATGTTTTGATATATTGTATTAGTTTAACTGTTTTTACACTTATATTAGATCCGAGACTTAGATGTTACAAATAATAAAGACTTCGTTAGAAATAGTTGTAATGTTTGTGGTTTAATTTTAATCGGCGACCGATATGTCATCATTATTGTGAATTAATTATTTATTACTTTCGTGTGTTAAAACTGATAAATAAAACCATATTTTGGAGTTTTAAAATAATTTTTTATTGAATTTTTGTAGCGGCTTTTGATTTTGTAAATTTATTATTTAGCAAATATTACTGTAGACTTTGCTTCAAAACCCACTTAATTTTTCAATTTAATTGGAAAAGTGGGTCTTGAAGCAAAGTCTACAGTAATATTTGCTAAATAATAAATTTACATAAATTTTTATGTTTAAAAATTTGGTTCCATTTCATTAAAATTAGTAGTTTTCTTAAATTATGTTGTTTAAGTTTGCTTTAAAATTCAATAGAAAAAATACTTTTATAATAATTAATAACTAACTCATTATTAATATTAAAAAAATTTATTTTTATTTAGTATTCAATACAAGTTTTCGAATTATATTTTAAAATTAATGTAATTATTACTATTTTGCCATATAGTTTAATTTTCTTTCACGTTTATTTTAAAATCCAATACAAAAATTACATTTATAGTAATTAAATAGTTATTTATATTGCAAAATCTTAGTTTTATTCTAGGTTAATACAAAAATTTTTCAATTTTATTTATAAATTAATTTCATTATTATTATTATTGCACTTTAAATCATTTTATAACATATAAAGAACCATAATTGCTTTGAATCAAACTAAGGACCTTAATCTATACCACAGGCATTTTGCTCTGATCACTGCGCCATCGCATTGTTTCATTACGTGCCCTATACTGCGTTATATTACAGTTGGCCCTGGTGCCCGCTTCCCCGGACGGAGCCGAGAGTGCCTTCGAGCGGCTCATAGCCTTAGCCTTCAGTGCCTTAATCGCCTTGCTCCTGGCCTGGAAGTTCATACTCACGGACTACTCGGGGAAAAGGGTCTCGACGGGAAAACGGAGATCCTACCAACTGATCGCCGGCATCCCGGCCACCTGTCTGGACAGTTTTTCGGACACCGCGACGTAAGACCATTTCGTTGTTACTCTGACACAATGAGTCAGATGCGTCGAAAAATACTCGTAACTGTGACTCTTTTTGTATCTTAACACTCAAAAAATGTAAACAAAATGAGTCACAGTCACGTTAATTTTATAATAATTGTGGCTCTTTGTGTCAAAGTAACGACGATTTTTTTAATTTAAAAATGAAATGAGTTATTGTTTAAAAATACAATATGAATAAAAAATGATTTTAAATAATTCCTTATTTTAGTTCTAACTATAGGTGGTGGAAGTAACCACTCGTTTTTCGAGAAAATATCATAATAGAGAGAAACACCTGACGCAACTTAATAATAATTGGTTACATCATCTCTAAAAACTTTTTTTATTATTTTTATTCTCGCGCGTTCATTCTTTGTTTTTTTTCCTGACGTCGAGCGGTTACGCCCTTAATTTCAGCCTGAAAATTTTAACTTTAGTTGACAAAAATAATCATTTATAATTAAAATTAAGGTTTCGTGATTTGTGTTTTACAAAAAAAAAACAAAGTAAAAAACAACTAAACATAAAAATTCCGGAACACCTATCCGTCTTATACATATAATTACAATTTTGTCTTTTTGAATATTTAATTGTGGTTTTTGAAACATGTTTTTATCATAGTTTTGAAACAATTTTTATTATCATTTTTTAAGCTTAAGTGGTAAAAAACGTTTTCGTGCTTAATTTCTCCGTTCGAACGTTCGAAAACCGACTCTCTTCAGCATTGAACACACAAATAAAATACCTTCGACAAACTTAAGAACAATTCTATTGACCGCTTTCAAAAGAACTCCACGGCCCGTGACGAGTGGTTCAACGCTTTTTGCAATCTTTACTGAAGATATACCTTCGTTATTTGAAATTCCTACGCTCAAAAATGGTTTGTTTACTAAACTAGTACCGGATATATTTATAGTCAGTATTATACGCTGGCCTTTATATATGTGTTTCAAATCAATCCAAGAAAGAAAAAAACAGTTTGAGGAATTTAAACCCCGGAGAAATTTTGAGCCCAATTGTTTTAGAGAGTATTAAATTCACCAGTTAAAGCTAAACCTCAAACCTAAGCCTGTACAAAATTAAATTATAAACTTACACTAAAAACGTAATAACAATCATAAATCTAAATTTTTAATTTGCCTAACATTGTTTGGTTTGGCTTTAACCTGCTTCGGCTTTAAGAACTTCATATCGCAAAAAAAACCAATTTTTTTGCACTGTATTGATATTTGCAAAATCATTCTTCTAATTATAGCTGTCGGTTACTTTTATTCGTATTTTTATATATGCATTATTTTACTTTCTTCATTATAAGTTTTCGTTTCAAAATTTTTGATTTAAATTTAATGAATTTTTTGTTTTGGATCAAAATTTAATAGTCTTACTGTAATTCTAGTGATTTATATATGCTAAATCATTTTTTTAACTAATATTCAATCAATTCTTATTTTCAAAATTAGTTTTTAAAAGAACACTTTTGATTTTTTTATGAAAAAAAAACAATTTTCATATGATATATAAAATATTTTATTTTGCTTTTATTAGAAAATTTATTGGATTCCTGTTAAACAGTTCAAAAATAAAACTATTTTTTTGCTTAATTAAAATATCCCAGGTGAAACAAAATGGCTTTTTGTTACTAAGCATCCGAATATTATGTATATTGTTCATGTGTATACTATATATAGATTGGTGGAAGTACGCAGTTATAAAAATATATATTTAAAATCATATCAGACGCTATTTATTATAATACATGAGTCAATTTACGTGGATGATTATTTTTAAAACAAGTGTATGATGATACTCGTATTTGCATTTGTAACTTCGCGCTTGAAGGAATTTCATTATGCCGCTTCACAAGCTTTAAATTACATTATTAGTAGAAAATATGCAACTTTGCTCCAATAGTGTCGAAAAGTACACCTTATTCAAAATTTAAATATTTTCCGAATTCAGTTTTTTTAGGAGTTTTCGTGCGATTTTTGTAATGTTTATGTTTTACTTTTTCTGAAAAAGTTATGGAAAATAATTATAAAATACAGCAAAATTCGTGAAATTTAAGAATATTCTTAATAAATAACCTTCTTTTCTTTTGTTGCTCCATTGTGCAATGACCTTATTTTCACCGTCTTTTTATAGTAATAATTCATTTTTTCCGATTTTTTCAATTTTGACTTTCAAAAAACGTGACGAGCCTGTGTTATATAAAACTTTTGAACGACCCAATATTATAGCTAACTTACATGTATAAAAATTATGCACTATAAATTTTTGCTTATAGGCAAATAAAATCTAGCTGACCGCAATATTTGCAGTATTGTTTCGACTATTTAACAACAAAAACATTTTAAATTTTTCACTGAAGCGAATTAGTAACAAAGATTAAAAACTGTATTTTAATAATTATTTATCAAATTACTTAATTTGTAACCTAAAGATAAATTCTATCAGGGTGAAAATAGATGAGTGGTAAAGTAACCACTCGTTTTTTTTAAAAATATCACGTGCAGAGAAACACATGACGCAACTAAATAATAATTGGTTACATAACCACTGAAAACTTTTTTTTTAATTTTTCTTGCTTACGGGTTTATTGTTTATTTCTTCCTGGCGGAGAGCGGTTACGCCCTTAATTTCAGCCTGGAAGACTTTAGCTTTAAATGCAAATTTTTTAAGAGCTAAAGTTGGTTAATTTTTGTATATTTTGTGAAAAGGTGGAATTAAAACAAAATGCTGCGTTTTTATTTGTTTTTTTTTTAAGTCATTACCGCACAATTTTAATTAGTCCCCTCATGTCTGCATTCTAATTTTCAGCGTCAGCCAGATATAATTCAACCATAGTTTCTTTGCGTAGTCAGTATAAAAAAATTTAAAAATAGTTTGAAATGTTAATTTAGATTTAAGTCTTACCAAAGTTTTACCATAGTTTTTTTTACAAACTAGACAATATAAACGCATTTATATTTAAAAGAAAATCCTGCTAACTGATAAATTTAAAAATTAATTATTCCTAATATCTGAATAGCAAAAGCAAATTAATTCCAGATTAAATAGTTATTTACCGATGTACACTCATTTATGATAACAATCATACGTTGACAAAACTGTCTTTTACTTTAGTTAGCATTAATTAAATCTAAAAGGAATTTAAAAGTACAGATTTAAAAAAACGCCCTAAAATGAAACCGAGACCGAATGTTGATAACATAAAAAACAATCAATTCTATTTCATAAAATAAAGCTGTAGAATTCAAAAATATAACGTTTTTAATATTAGTTAGATAATTGATAAAATTGCCTAAAGCTACGAAAAAATACAAGTAAACCTTACTTAGAAATAATTATTTATTACTGCCGAAAGCTTTTAATTAAGGGATATCGAAAAAAATATTGTTTTAAAAGCAGACGTAAACATGTTGTTTTTTAGACTGATTTACCGGTTTATTACAGTGTAATAAGTCTTTTTTCTAGATGCTCAATTTAAATGCTAAAATTTTAAATTTATAAAACTTATTTATATCCAGCGTTAACCGCCCATTCAAATATTATGTATGCCCAACAATAGCATCAAATGATAATATTGTACCACACTATAGCTTGTTTTCGTCAGGACTTGATCTCGGGACCTACAGTACGTGGAACGCTCTACCACTGTGCCACTTAAAGGTGCGGTGCGGAGTCAAACTTTTTGTCTTTGATTTTGATAATTTTTGGTAAAAAGCTTACCCCTGCTCCCAATAGCCGCAAAAATTTTTTCAATAAAATATCTCCAGTGGTTCAGGAGTTATGACCCCCCAAAAATGGCGATTTTTGACAATTTTTTACGTAAAAAATTGCTCAATGGATATCACAATTTACGTTGAAAATTATACACCTAAACAAAGCGGCTATTTAATACTTTAAATACTTGATACCTTGATCGTTAAGATTGGTGCTGTACTTATCAAAATATTGCGTTTCCCGTACAAAAACCCCGCGATTTGTTTATTAAAAACAAAAAGACGGCTGTGATTTTATGAAGTTTGCCCAACCTTTTGTTTCCTTCATTTCGTGTTTTAGCGAAAAAATCGAGGGTTTTTGTACAAAAAATGCAATATCTCGACAAATACTGCACCAATTTTAACGATCAAGGTATCAAATGAAAGTAAAAAAAGCCGCTTTCTTTGAATTTATAATTTGTAACTTAATTCGTTATATCCATTGAGCAATTTTTCATGCACAGAATTGTCGAAAAACACCATATTTGGGGGTCATAACTCCTGAAACACTAGAGATATTTGTTGAAAAAAGTTTTGTGTGCTATTGAGGGCAGGAGTAAGGTTTTCACAAAAATTATCAAAATCGAAGACTAAAAATTTGACTTCGCACTTCACCCTTAAGAAAAAGCTATAATACGATGTATAATACGCTATAATCCTATAATACGATTGTTGCAATATTACAGTATAACTTGTCTCAATCAAAAATTGATTTCGGGGCAATACAGAACTTAGTACGCTCTATCTTGTGCCTGCATATACTTAGTAAATGCTAATGAATTTCATTTTAAGATACTATAAGTAACAAAAAAAATCTTTTTCAGTTGCCACTTAACAAAAGCTAAAACTTCTATTCTTGAGCAGTATCCAAATATTACACGCAAACGAAACATAAAATCAAATACTAAATACATGTATACTATCGTAGTACAACATTTCTCAGTTGGGACTTGATCTAGGGTTTATGCAGTACTTAGTACGCTCTCTACCACTGCGCCGCTTAATAAAAGCTAATAAATTCCATTTTTTCATATAAATTCTGTACGTAAAAATAATATTAAATGATATATATTTTCTTAAGTACACACTTAACAAAAGCTAATCCAATCCATTTTTCAGTGTTATCTAAATATTACACGAAAAATGACAAATAGTAAATATTCTATCACAGTATAATTTGTTTCAATATGGACTTGATCTCGGGACTTACAGTACTCAGTGCCTACATAAGACTCAGCCGCTGCGCTACGTATAGTAAAAGATAATAAATTTTATTATTCAATGATTTCTAAATGTTTTATGTAACAATAATAAATATTTTATCGCAATATAATTTGTCAAGACAAGCTATGCTGCGACAAAATATTTATCAAGCTAACTGAGACAAAATAAAGTACCGATTGATCTCGGAGCTAATACAATTTTTAGTCCGCTTTGCCACTGCGCCATTTAATAAAAGCTAATAAATTCCGTTTTTTAGCGATCATTCTCGAAGAATCGACACTTTCGAGAACGGGGAAGAAATCGCGGAGCAGAGGTGGGATCGCGTATCGGACGTAATCGATTTGGACGATCCCCTTCCAACCAAACAAGTCCCAGAAGAAGGACATCACACCCAATTCTTTCCGAGGAACAATGGGGTAGCTTGCGTCGTTGCTACTTTGTGCACATTTCCGCGCTGTGTAAAACCGTTTGGGCGATTTTTTTTTAATAAATTAGACGAAGATTTAAAATTCGTGCCAAATAAATAGACACCGACCGAAATTTGAGCGCTAGAATCTATTATTGTGGGTAACGAAAACGCAAAAGTGCAATGTGTAGCATATTGTTGCTTTGCAATATTACAATAGTTAATTTTATTTAACCCTCCACACTATTAACAAGTAATGCGATTTTCTTCAGTTTTGTTTTCTTCATTTATGGGGTATATTTTTAATTGTGAAATTCGGATAAAAGCAATTAGTCAACTAGTTGAACGTGAATAGTGCACAGTAGACGGGAGGCGTACACTACCGGACCAAGAAACCTTTGGAGTCCTTCAATCTTGTTCAGGACACTAAATTTCGCACCGACCCTCCCTCTTCCGTTCCTGTGACTCAGTCGCTGGGCGATTCGCCGCAGCCTCAGCCCCAACCCCGGAGATTCAGTTTCGTCAACCTTTTTCTCAGTTCCAAGGTGTGCGCGTCTGCGTCCGCCGGAAATTAGCGCCTAAGTCGCAAATGTGCAAAATAAACGGATTTTACCAATAATATTTATCGCAACTATCGGAGTTTTTCGGAGCGAAAAATAAAAACCTATTTTTATGGTTGGTTAGTAGCCACCGGTTTTTGACCGATAGTTTCATATTTGACGACTGACCGTAACTGAAATTTAACGATTCTTATCATTGGTATACACTGTTTTTGTTACTCTCAATTGAGTTGTTTTGCGTTATTTGCGCTTTTTTGAGCCCTTTTTCAACCATTTGCATTATATTTGATAAGGGATCGCAGTGCACTGACCTACTAACCGCTGCCTCAAGTTAAATTTAAAACTCATACAATTTAAAATTCCAGTTAACCCGATCTTGTTTAAATTTTTTTTGCTTAAAATAAGCTTATCGGTGATATTCATAAATTTTTTTGGAGACGGTCCACTTCGGGCGATTGTTTTTCACAGATCGGTTATTGATTTTCCGTTCCAGTCCAGTTTGGTCATTGGAAAGCGAACTGGGTCTAAAAATGTTCTATTTTTTTGAACGATGCTGAGTTGATCGCAGGCCATTGAAAATTTTGATAATAAGTAAATTTTGAATTCTCAATGTGAAAGTTTTAAAATGAAAACCAGACGGAGTCTAAACACAAGGTAAAAAAACGGACCCAGTCCACTTTTCCGGCAATTAATCTAAACTGGAACGAAAAATTAAAGCTCGATCTGCGTGAAAAACGGTCCCCAGTTCAAAGTGGACTGGGTTAAAAATTTTTGAATACCACCGTAAGGGCTGGTTCATACTTATGACAAAACGTCCTTTGGACAAAGTCCAAAGGACAAAATCTAAAGGGAAAAGTCCAAAGGAAAAAGTCCAAAGGAAAAAGTCCAAAGGACAAAATCTAAAGGACAACGTATTCATACTTTTGTCCTTTGGATTTTTCCCTTTGGATTTTGTCCTTTGGACTTTGTCCGAAGGACAAATTCTAAGTAGCGTTCATACTTCGTCCAAAGGAAAAAGTCCAAAGGACGTTTTAGCTTGTCCAAAGGACGTTTTGGCTTTTATAAAATTGTCCTTTGGACTTTGTCCAAAGGACGTTTTGTCATAAGTATGAACCAGCCCTAACTCACATAGAATTGAAATGGTTTAATAATAATAATATGTTATTGTTCCGCAAAAAATTTCAAAATACGATTGTAGTGCACGCATTGGTATTTTGGCAATGTCTCGTGTCTTTTGGCTCAAATCACACCACTAAATAAACCACTGTTCAATGGTAGAAAACGACAGTAATATAGTCACGCAAGGCAGGAAGTTTTGTAAAGCCACTCATTCAAAAAGCTTGAGATACTTTATTTTGTAAAAAGTCTTAAAACAACAAGACGGCCCCTGTGTTTTTTTTCCAAGTCTTTACTAGTGCGAATGTTTTTTTTAACTCCGCCATCAAAATATACCAGGAATATTAGTTCATAGATCTTTCCCATCAAAATGGTCAAAATTTGTTCATCAAAAGGAAATGGATTTTACAACTATGCAAATGGTTTTGCGTTTTGCTTTTTAAAACGCACAATTTCCAGGCTGGACACGCACTATTTCAGACATCTGAAACTTCTAAAAACGAAAAAACAACGAAAACTTCGGAATCTACAAAAATAAAGTGTTCGAAATGTACTCGTTCTTCAAATGGTATTAGTCCTGAGAATACTGGTGAATGTCTCCAAAACGGTAATTGCAAATAGAATGCATAAAAATAACATTTTGGAAATAAGTCATCAGTTTTTGTTGCATGCATAGCGCGTTTAATCATTCCATGATTTTTACATTGGTGTTTTTACAATCTTCATTGGTGTTTGTTCAATGTTTAGCTCAAGTCACAGCATAAAACTTATTGTTTTCTTTTACACTTGTCTTTGGTTTGTTGTGCGCAGTTTATGAATTTTGTTGTATATAAGACCTGATTTTCAAACTACGCGTAACCAGCCAAAGCCCTCTTTATTATAAAACAAAAGATTTAAATCTCAAAATTGAAATGATCTAAACGTTATAAAATTTATTTCATGATCAGATTTAAAGCAGAGTATTGCGCAAACTTTGCAGACTCACGTCAGGATTTTTAGGACCCTCAAAATGTCATATATAGTACTCGTGATCACGTCATATATGTTTTGTTCTGTGGGAATGGTTGTGGGAGGAGCTAATACAATCACTTTTATCCAATTATTGCTTGAGAAAAAAATAATGTACAATGGATGAAAACTCTCTAAAGAATATTTACACTGAACAATTTCCGTTTATATGTGAGTGTTTTGACTATCGTGCTCGCATTTGACCTGGTATTATACAATGATTATATTGAGACAAACTATTGAAAAAATATGCAGAAATATAACTGTAAATACAAAAAATATATTTTTAAAAAAATAAAACGAATGCTAAATGATTTGTAATGCATAGCAAAGACTTTTAAGTTTTTCATATACAGTCTAGGCTCTTTAAAACATTTTTTTTGCAAACAAAATAAGCCAAAATTAATCAACAACAAAAATTTTACAAGGTTTGCTGAAGCTAATTTTAATTATAACGAAAGTATTATATTTTAGGGTTTTCTTTCATTACCTGTGTTATATGAAAATAGCACCTGAATTAATTACAAATGTGGTTTTTTTAGTGTGTCTGCAATAAGATCAAATTTTTTTTGTTGATCCGGAATATTATTTTTTAGATAAAAAAATATAATAAAATTAAAAAAATGTCTGCAACAAAAAAACGTGCTGTTGAATGCGTATGAAAAAAATTTTATGTCGCTGTTTCGAGGGAATAGTTTCGATTCTTCTCCAAGTGTCCCCCTTTATTATTTATTCAAATGATAATCTTTTTAAATAAACAAACTTTATCGCGTATTTTCTCCACAGTTCGGCGTGGTAACGCCATGTTTTTCTTATGCATTCTTGAACAGTTAAAACCGGGGAATCTCTTCCTTCGACCTCCTCTGCCACCCCCTGCGATTGCCAAGCCGCTAACACCCCTGTGATTCAGTCCGAAAGCTCGGCGCAAAACAACTCCGACTGTCCGCCGAGCGGCATAATCCAGTCCCTTTCCAAAGATTTCCTTGGCTTTTTCAGCCGACCGACCAAAGAAGTCCCTGGTAAAACAGTGCGTGATATTGAGAAAATCGGTTTAGAAGACGATTCTCCCGACGACGTATTCGTAGACGTTCGGGAGAAATCCCCGTCTCCCGACTCGGATCTCAACGACCGGAGGAGGGAAGATCTCCGATTGTATTTAAAAGATCCCCGCTGCTCTCGAACCATCGACCCCGCCGCCGAAAACTCGCACACCAGCAGCAGTCAACAGCGGCCGCTGGTCACTAGCCCCGCCCTCTGCAGCGAAACCGACCAATCGGCGTCGAGCACACCGGGATTGGCGGCCAATCACCGTTCGGAAAGAGCAGTTGTTACCCAAGAGGAGCGGGAAAGTCCACTGAGCGAAATTCCAAAGGTGCAAGTGACTATGGAGCTGGTGGAGGATACGTCAGCGGACGACGAATTCTTTTACGAACCCGAGTTTTCTTCTTCCGATGAACGATTCGGCGTACTTCCTGCTTATTTAGGTAATTTTTTTAAATATTAAATATCCTTCATAAGATAATGAACGGATCGCTCGCAGGCTCTTGTTGGGATGCTAAACCGTTCGCCGTATCTCTGGAATTAAATGCACAATAACAAAAAAGATTAAAATTCGCTTTATTGCTTTAGCGGCAATTCCAGAACAATGCTTTTAAGGACCCTCAAAATGTCATATAGTATCGCGATCACGTCAATATGTTTTGCTCTGTGGGAATGGTTGTGAGGGGAGCTGTTTTAGCCAATTAGCGCTTGAGAAAAATTGATCTGCATTGAACGAGAGATCTCCATTTTTTTTCAAGGCGCTAACTGGCTATAAGTGATTCTATAACGTGATAACTCTTTGAAAATATTTAACACTGAAGAACACTTCCGCTTAAATAGGAGGGTTTTGACCATCGTGATATATTTTTAAATGGTTATACCGAAATCTTTGTCAAGGGAAACAAATGAAATTTCTTTGTTAATTCAAATATAAACAAAGCTATGTAAGGTAAGTGTCTTGCCCAAAAGAGCAGAGTTTTAAGGTTGGTTCATACTTATGTAAAAACGTCCTTTGGACAAAGTCCAAAGGACGTTTTTACATACGTTTATACGATGTGTTTGTTCTTTTTACATAAGTATGAACCAGCCTTTACACTTTCAATAGAAGTTTTTACCTACCAGTCCGATGATCATTTTTGCAAAAGTTTTCTATAAAAGCTTGAAAAAATTTTTTTTCCTAAAAAAGAATCGTAGGCTGCATGAATTTTTGCGTCGCTGGCCTAGAAATTTATTTCTAATTTGTGGTTATAAATAAGTTGTTTGGTATGTCGTTTATATAAATTAAAAATTGGAGCGATCCTGACACGCTAATTAATAATATAACAATAACAGTTCATAGTATTATTAGTCATAAAACAATTTGAATTATTTTGAGAATCAGGGTATGAGTTTGAAATTACTCTTTGACGTGTCCAGATTAAAAAGTTTTGAATTTACTAATATAGGGTAACTAACTTGAATTTGGCCAGCCTTAATTTCTGTGTCTGACTATTGTCCTCTCCATGTGAATTAACTAAATACATCAAGATCAGTACATAACGATCTATCTACTCATTCGCAGTTCATTACAAAACTTTGGCATGGCAAAAATAACAGGCGGTAACCGAAATTAAGACTGGCCGAATTAAAGTTACTCTAATTCCTGCTTTATCCCATATCTTTTAAGTTTCAAAAGGAAAATAGGGTGGTTTACTGTGTCAAAAGTGTGGTCAAAATTATAATACATGATGTCTACTAATTTATCAGCTTCCAACACATTTAGTTAATCCGTGATTAGAAAATAAAAGATGTAAATGTACACTGTACCGCAGCCAAAAACCTAATTTGTTTTTTCTAATATTAATTTATTTTTTTACGCAAACGAAAGTGATTAGTAAAAGCGTCTTATTATTATGGTTTCCACCATATAGCATCGTATATGCGTAAAAATATAATTTTTTTTTCAATCGGAGTCCAATCTCAGCTTGATAGTTTTAACGAATATTAATTTTTAACGATTATTAATAAGACGATTATTAATCAACAAGAAAAATGTTTGCTTTTTACTGTGTTGATCAGTGAATAATATGCAGATTTTCCGTAATGATTCTTTTAAATTCTGTATTTTATTGTTTGGGTTTTTTATTTCTATTTACCTTGGGTTTTTTATGCATACTTTCATGTAATTGCATTTACAATTGTAGTTAATACAAAACTGTATAAATGCATTTTCGTCAAAGTTTTTGTTAGCTTTTGATAGTTTTTTTACAACTCATCCAAAAAGGTTTTCAAAATCTTAATGGCATAGACCTCAGCGCTTGTAAAATTTGTTTTATAAAATGAATAAAAATCCAGCCTACGAACTAAAAAAATAAAATATAATAAAATAAAATTCACAGTCGTCAAAAACCTTACAAAAGTTTGTAGTTCAAAATGAAAATTCACCGCAGAACTATGATAGTATAAAATTTTAGCCAAGAAGCGCTGGAAAAAATTTATAGTGATGGAACGTGGCGACCGACCCTTTTTAGCTTCTCCCACTTTGATTCCCATTGAACAAAACATATTGTCACAAATCACAAATAGTACCCACCATTTGAGGGTACTTAAAATTTAAAAGTTCTGACCCGGCACGGTCCGGTCATTTTCCAATCCAATCCACCATAACACTTTGAGTTACGTGGAATGTGGTTGTTTAATTTTCAAAGTAGGTTAAGTAGTTTTTGGTGTTTTTATTTTTATTATATATCTACATTTCAAATTTCCCCTGATAATTGTTTAATGCTAAATTCTGATCAAAATGTTCGAAGGTCAGGAATATCGAGAAATAATGATTTTGAGTATCATTTACTCACCAAAAATTTTACAAGAACTGACTTTCCGCAGTAAGAAAATCCATAGGTTTGTGGAATCAATTAATTTCAAACTATTTTTTGCCTACAAACTAAAAACTTTTTTTTAAATTACACGTGATATTTATTTTAAATAGATTTTTAGAAAACCAAAATTTTTATAAAGTGCTTTAGTCATTTATTTATTTTAGTTGATGTTCATATTTAGTATTATCAGAAATATATAATATACCGAAAAATGTGCAACTCCTATATAAAAAAGTACAGAAAAGGTGGCCTTTATAATGAGCCTCTCCATTTAAATGACATTCTCCACTATAATGGCATAGTAGTCATTTTAATTCGGCGAGTTAAAATGGAGAGGAAGCCATTATAATAGCCATTTATTCATTTAATTTCACTTTATTTATACAAGTGTAATACTGTCCGGGCCGCACGAGTTTTACCGTGTCGGACAGTATTAAACCAACACGAGAAAACTCATGCGGCCCGGACAGTTTTACACTTGTGTGGGAGTATATATAAAGTGAAATTAAATGAATAAATGGCTATTATAATTTCTTCCTCTTCATTTTTAACTCGCCGAATTAAAATAACTACTATGCCATTTTAATGGAGAATGCCATTTAAATGGAGAGGCTCATTATAATGGCATACTTTTCCGTACTTTTTTATATAGGAGTTGCAGATTTTTCGGTATATTATATATTTTTGGTATTATTATGTATTAATTTAATTTAGTTTTTATTATAACTTTGGCAGTATAAATCCTAATAGATTTTTGGCCACATTAATATCAAGTCAATCATTGTTGATTTTATTGGGGAATCATGAATCCTTAGGGGTTGAAAATAGTTGATTTGGTATGGCTTATTTTGGTGTGTAAACGAATTTCCTTTTTTAAGTGTATACAATTTCAGTGCTAGCTTCTGTATGTTACTGTCGTTTGACAAAAAAATAAGAATAAATAAAATAAAACGTCATAACCTGCGCACCGGTTAATAGAGCACTTTTTATTCCTTTACATAAATTCAGAAGTTAACGCGCTGCATTTGTCTTGTAATGTAGGCATTGTATGTCCAATAAATAGTTTCTTTGTTTAACATAAACAGCACGCGACGCAAAGCTAGCTCAACATAATTTAAAAA
>JASAMX010017098.1:0-19399 GCA_030248175.1 Microlaimidae sp. YZB2_3
GGGGCCCCCTCTAGCCGAAAATCAAGGGGGCCCCTACCCAATTTCCGAATTTTTTACCCCTGACCCCCTCTCAATTTTGAAATCTGACCCCCCTCCCCTCGGGAAAACTTTAGGTACCTTTTTTATACTAAATTTTCTTCCAAAAACGTGAATTTTTATCACATATTCATGCTTTACACCTTTTTATTCATGAATATGGCTTTTTATTAAATAATACGTAGTATTAGCCTATAAAAAATCAATTAGTAAAGTTATTATGGTTTAAAACTGTTTTGCTTTGGACACCGCACCCCACCTGACCCCCCTCTAGATTTCAAAATTTCGCCCCCCGGGTCGACCCCCCCAAAAAAGCTAGGGGGGGAGAATTCAAAATGCGATTTACCCCGGGTAACCACCCCCCCTAGCTTCCCCGACCGTGCTCACCTATGCTTATTAGTAACGTTAAAACTTGAGCGATTGCCTTTAGAGCTGACTCTTGGATCAGAGTAATGAACCCAACTCCAGCTGAGACGTTTTTTTGCAAACTTTGTTTGCAAATGCTTTTCGGCTGCAGATTTCATTACTCTGATCCAAAGTCAGCTCTGATCGCTCAAGGCATCCGCCAGGTACCACCTTTTTGTGGGTGCGAGTAGAAAGTTCCCAAGCCAAAAGCTGAATTTAACCTTAAAAGATCCGGTGGTGAACCATGGGGAAGCACCCTTAGTTTTCTAAGGCCCCTCCAGCTGAGACGTTTTTTTGCAAACTTTGTTTGCAAATGTTTCGCTGGGTTCATTACTCTGATCCAAGAGTCAGCTCTAAAGGCAATCGCTCAAGGATCTGCCAGGTACCACCTTTTGTGGGTGCGGGGTGAAAGTCCCCAGCCAAAAGCTGAATTTAACCTTAACGTTAAAACATTCAACAAAAATCAGAAACGCCCATAGGCGAAGCTCATCGTGCTCTTGAATTTAATCAGCAGTGTCGATGGCATTTTTAAAAATCTAAAGATCGCTTAATCGCTTTTAATTTTAAAAAGTCAACCAGCAGTGTGGACAGTGGCGTGACCAGGATTTCGTTTGGGGGGGCGGTCTGGGGGGTAAATACTAACCCTGAAAGAGGGTCTGGGGGCGGTAGCCCCCAGAAATAGGGGTCTAAGGGCGGAAACCCTCCCCCAACGGAGTCAAGGAGTAGAGCCCCTTGTCAGAGGGTAAGGGGGCATTCTGCCACAGGGAGAAAATTTCTTATTGAAGGCCTAAAATACACAAGAAATTTTAATTCCAGCTGATATTTATTACGAAAATTAAGGCGTTTTTTTAATTCCTTCACATATAAAACATGTGTTTAAAACGTTAATGAAAATTTAATGGTGTTTATAGTAGTTTTATTTAACATATATGCTTTAAACTATTGAACAGAACGGCATAATCGATTTGAAATTAAAAAACTAAGATAAATTATCAATATAAACTGCCGGCGAAGCGAAGCGGGGAAAGTGTTTTTTGACTAATAATATTGTTTTCTTTCTATTTCTATGAAAGTTTCTTTACTAATATTAAAGAACATTTTTCTCTCCCAAAATTAAAAAAAATGTAAGGGTCCCCCTTTAAGAAAAAATACGGCTTCACCGGATTTTCGGGGGGGGGGGGCGGCCACCCATGATGTTTTTGGTCGGGTCCGCTAGGGGGGGGGTCCACCCCGGGTGGAAGGCCGAAATTTTTTTAGGGGGGGGTCCAGGGGTGCCCGGACCCCCCTGGCTTTTTCAGAGTCGACCCCGGGTGCGAGATTCAAATTTAGGGGGGGGTCGGGGGGTGCAATTTTTCGGCAAAATTTTTTTAAACTCAATAATTTAAGTGTTTTTAGGTCTAATATTTGATTTTTATGTATTAAACAGCCTATTTAGGCCTAAAAAGTGTATTTAAACACTGTTTTTAACTAAAAACCTGTGTTTTTGACAGTAAATAAAAAAAAAATATATTCCAAATTGGTCGGGAGGGGGTCCAGCCTTCCAGAGAGAGGGGGTAGGTCTGGACCGCTCTCGAGACTTGGGGGGAGGGGGGGGCCTGGGATTTTTCCAGGGGGGTTGCAAATTTTGGCTCTAGGGGGGGGGGTGCACCCCTCTGTCCCCCCCCCAAAACATCTATGCGGCCACCCCACAGTCCCTCCTCCCTAGGCACGCCACTGAGTGTGGACTGCATTCATTAATGCAGTTCCCTGGAAAAATAGATAAAAACGCTAAATTTAGGCCAAAAATTATTTTTTGCGTTTTTAAATTTTTAATAAAAAATTTAAATTTTGTATTATTATAAATTTTTTTATTTTAAAATTTAAATTTTTTATTTACAGATTGATGGAATAGTATTGACACCTTTTGAAAGAAACTTGGATCTTTGGCGGGAGCTGTGGCGTGTTGTGGAGCGTAGTCAAATTGTGGTTCAAATATTAGATGCCAGAAACCCATTATTATTTCGCTCAAAAGACTTGGAATTACTTGTCAAAGAAACAGATCCAAAAAAAATAAATCTTCTTTTGCTAAACAAAGCAGATTTATTAAGTGATAAACAACGCTCCATTTGGAGAGAATATTTTAAAACGGAAGGAATGACAACTGCTTTTTTCTCGGCTGTAAATGAGGAGCAATTGGGTGAAGAAAAAGTCTGCTATGAAACTGCAACCGATGTAATAGCATCGTTACAAGTTGCTGAATGTTCCGGAGAAAATCATGAAGCAGAAAGAAACAATTTGGTGTCGATAGACGAACTCAATGACAAATGTCTGTCTCCTCAAGAGTTTATTGAACTTTTGAAGAAAGTAGGACAGGGGTTTCTTGCAGATGGAAAGCTAACAGTAGGTATGGTGGGTTACCCTAACGTTGGGAAAAGTTCAACAATTAATAAAGTTTTGGGTAAAAAAAAGGTATCAGTTTCAATTACACCTGGCAAAACTCGTCATTTGCAAACATTAAAGATTGATGATCAGCTGACATTGTGTGACTGTCCAGGCCTTGTAATGCCCTCATTATCATTAAGCAAAGAGGAAATGCTTGTTAACGGTATTCTTCCTGTTGACCAAATGCGTCAAAATGGGTTGGCTACTGTTAGTCTTCTTGTTTCGCGATTTCCATATTATATATGGGAGGATACGTATGGAATTTCATTGCCGCAAGAAGAGTATGTTGCAGTAGATACTCAAGACATCATGACATCAATTGCGTTTATACGCGGTTTTATGAGCACAAAAGGTAAAATTTTGCTTGAAATATTATTACTACTAAATAATATTATTACTTTATTAAAACTAAAAACCATATTTAAGTTCTCCCCTAAGTTAGTTTTCTTAAACTTAAAGTTACTAGACGTTTGAGCGTATCAGCACCAGTGCTCACGACAAATCGTTTAGTTCATGCCGTTTATGTATGGATATTTTTTAAAAGTAGAGAATGTGCCCGACATTCGCATCCGCGGAAATCCGCTTGATTTTCGACATCAGCATCTGCGGATTTCTAAACTCGCATCTGCGGATTTTTGTATTGCTTAAATTTTCTTTTAAACTTAAAAATCAGCTTTTTCATCAATTTTTTTCTTTCAAAGTTGAAAAAACAATATGTTCAAAATGCATTCCAGAACTAAAAACGATATTGTAAGAATGTATTAAATAGATTCTGCGGGTATTTGTTTTCCAAAAAATCGCATTCGCATCTGCGGATGTCTAAAAATGACATCCGAGCGAAACAAATACTTTTCAATATTTTTATTATTCTCAGTAAGGATTAAGTGCAAACAAACGTGAAAGAAATTTTTTTAATAAAATACAATTTTTAGTACACATGAAATTTTGTTTTTTTATTCTGGTCAAAATTTAATTGAGTATTTATTGAGCATATAGTATACATAGTGGTGAAGTGCAATAAATAAGCTTAAAAACATAGAACACGGTCACTGACGCTAGGGAGGTCGAACCCCCTTTGGCTTTTTAGGGGGTTGACCTGGGGATGAAGATTTTGAAACCTAAAAGGGGGTCAGGTGGAGTCCAATGTCCGAAACATAATACTTTAAATCATTAGAGATTTAAATTGTTTTTTGTAAGATAATACTTCATTTTATTGAATAAAAAGCGATATTCTGGTATAAAAAGGGTGTAAAAACATGAATTTGTGCTAAAAATTCACGTGTTTGGAACAAAATTTAGTATAAAAAAGTACTTAAAATTTTTTGAGATGGGGGTGTCGAATTTTAAATTCCTCAGGAGAGTCAGATGCAAAAAATCAGGGGAGCCCCCCCCCCTGGATTTTTCTGAGGGGGGGCAAAATTTGGAGGCTAGGGGGTGGACCGTAGCCCTTCTCTCCCCCCTTTTTTCCATCGTTGATCTATGGTTAAAAATAGTAATTGAGCAAGGGATATGCCCAAGCCCAGAAGTATTTCTAAAAACGGGGGAGTGGGAGGGGTAGGCTTAACGTTGCTAACCGCCCCCCCCTGCACCCAGACTTAGTGGTGTTGTCAGAAGAAGAGGCGTTCGCTTCCTGTTTTTGTCCTTTGCCAGTAACCATGGTTTCGTTCAACCCTAGTTCGTTCCATCTGGCAAGCTCCTCGCCTTACTCACTCCCTCTTCCCACTTTCGGAGGAGATCAGCAACCGCTGCGCGGTTCGCCCAAATGTCCTCTGGTCTCAAGGTCGTATTAATGTGTGTGCATGTGAAAAGATGTTGTGTTGTTTGTATTTGTGTTTTGCATAGCGGGCAGTTTGGTAATGTGTGTTGTGTGGGATTCATAGGTGTTTTTGGTCGGGTCCGCTAGGGGGGTCCACCCCCGGGTGGAAGGCCAAAATTTTTTAGGAGGGTCCAGAGGGGTCCGGACCCCTCTGACTTTTTAGGGGGGGTCGACACCGGGTGCGAGATTTCAAATTTAGGGAGGGGGGTCAGGGGGGTCCAATTTTTTAGCAAAATTTTTTTAACTCATAATTTAAGTGTTTTAGGTCTAATATTGAATTTTATGTATTAAAACAGCCTATTTAGGTCTAAAAAGTGTATTTAAACACTGTTTTTAACTAAAAACCCGTGTTTTTGACAGTAAAGAAAAAAATATACTTCCAAATTGGTTGGGAGGGGGGTCATCCTCGCTAGGGGGGGTCAGGCCGGACCGCTCTCGAGCTTTGGGGGGCGGGGAGGGGGGGCCCCTGAATTTTTTTTAGGGAGGGGTTCAAAATTTTGGCTCTAGGGGGGGGGGTGCACCCCTCTGTTCCCCCCCCCAAAACACCTATGGTGGGATTGAATTTGTGTAGATAGGAGTAGAGGAAAGGAGATTTCCCCGCCCTGAGTTGGGCGAGGGTTCTCCTGACCCCACGAGGAAGATTTTCTTCCTCATTGCTTATTGTTGATGCTTTTGTTTGAAGTGTTTTAGTGCTTAAGTTTTGTTGTGTATGTCCGTTGGAATGTTTGTTGTGTGGTTGTTGTTGTGAAATATTGTTTGTTTTTTGAGCCTACTGGGTGCAGGTTGTTGTGTTAAGTAGTTGAGTGGATTTTTTGTGTACATGGCTGCCATTTTTGCTTGTTTTGCGTGGAGCTGAATGTGTGTTGCTATTGGGAGGACTTTAGCCTCTGTGTGTTTGACAGACCTGTGCACTGCCCCCCCCCCATAGATGAACACGGTCAAAAAGCCAGAGGGGGGGTGTTTACCCCGGGTAAATGACATTTCAAAATCTATGAAGGGGTCCTAGGGGCGGTCGAACCCTCTAGTTTTCTAGGGGGGGGGTCGACCCAGGGTGGAAGATTTTGAAACCTAGAGGGGGGTCAGGTGGGGTCCAATTTCCGAAGCAAAATACTTTTAAACCATCAAAGGTTTAATAATAGTTTTTTATAAGATAATACTACTTTTTATTGAATAAAAAGCGATATTCAGGTATAAAAAGGGTGTAAAAGCATGAATTTGTGTAAAAAATTCACGTTTTTGGAAGAAAACTTAGTATAAAAAAAGTACTTAAAATTTTCTCGAGAGGGAAGGGGGGTCAGGGGTAAAAAATTCGAAAATTTGGGGGGAGGGGTGGACCCCACCCTAACCCCCCTTGTTCGTCTATGCCCCCCGGGGTTTTCTTGGGGGGGCACTTTCAAAACGGGGGGGGGCAACTTTTTTGAAACGGGGGGGGGGGGGCAAGCAGGGTGAAAGAAAAAAAAGAGCAAAAAAGAAATGAAAAGGGAAAAAAGGGACAAAAAAGCGAAAATAAGGTTAAAAAATAGGTCTAAAATAGCTTAAATTGCATTTAAATAGGCTAAAAACTGCAAAAATTTCGCAATAATGGCGTCATAATAGGTAAAAAAATGGCATCATAATATTGTGTACTTTTTCATTTTTCCGCGGGGGGCAATAAAACGGGGGGGGCAAATCCTCCAATAAAACGGGGGGGCATTTTCAAACCGTGCACAGGTCTGGTATGATGTGTGTGTTTGTGTCTGTGGTGTGCCCTGTTGCGACCCTGGGAGCAGTGTTTTGTATTGTTTTGCAGTTTGTTAATTTGTGTGTTTGATATTGTGGGGCCCCAGACTGTGTTGGCATACTCGATTATTGGTCGAGTGATTGCCTTGTATGTGTGAGTGAGTGTTTCCTTTGATTTACCCCACGATGTTGCTGTGAGTGCATTAATGATTTTGAGTGTTTTGCCTGCTTTGCTGTGTGTATTTGCGATGTGTGTGTCGAATGTAAGTTTTTGTGAGTTTTTGGTTGTGATGAGTGTTGTGTTGTTTATTTGTAGTGATAGTTGTGTTTTGTACTCTGCTGGGTCTGGTGTGAATAGTGTGGATGTTGTCTTGCTTGCATTTAGTGTGAGTTGGTTGTTGTCTGTCCATGTTTGTATTACGTGTAGGTATGCTTGTATTTGTTGTTGTGCTATGTGGTGGTTTGGGTGTGATGCATATATTGTGATGTCGTCTGCATATGTTATGATGTGTACGTTTGGTTGTGGTGCTGGAATGTCTGCTTCGCTTCCTCGTTCCTCCCTCGGAAACATAGATGAACACGGTCAAAAAGCTAGGGGGGTGTTTACCCCGGGTAAATGACTTTTCAAAATCTAGGAGGGGGTCCTAGGGGGGGGGTCGAACCCCGCCTAGCTTTTTAGGGGGGGGGTCGACCCGGGGTGCGAAATTTTGAAATCTAGAGGGGGGTCAGGTGGGGTCCGGTGTCCAAAGCAAAACAGTTTTAAATCATAATAACTTTAATAATAGTTCTTTTTATAGGATAATACTACATTTTATGGAATAAAAAGTGATATTGAGGTATAAAAAGAGTGTAAACACATGAATGTGTGTTAAAAATTCACGTTTTTGGAAGAAAATTTAGTATAAAAAAGTGCTTAAAATTTTCTCGAGAGGGGAGGGGGGGGGTCAAATTTCGAAATCTAGAGGGGGGGCAGGGGTAAAAAATTCAAAAATTTGGGGGGAGGGGGGCCCTGGATTTTTTTCTAGGGGGGCCTAAAATTTCGAGGCTAGGGGGGGTGGACCCCACCCGCCACCCCCCGGTTTCATCTATGCTCGGAAATACGGCGAAACCGGGTTTTTTTAAGGGAAAAGACGGCCCCTACGTTTTTTTAAATTTTTTGTTCAAAAAATAGCTCTAATATTAATAAAAGACACATTTCTGATGGTTTCCAAAAGCATAATAGTCAAGAACTAAATTATTTTTTAAAAAAAATTTTAATTTAAAGATAGGAAAATAAATTTTTCCACAAAATTAGTTTATTCACCAAAATAACACAATAATTTTATTAAATGAATGTAGTATACAGTAAGTTTAAGATTTAAAAAATCATATTAAGATTAAAGATTATATTATAGGCATACCAGATTCTTCTCGAGCTGCACGCTTAGTCATAAAAGATGTGATTTCCGGAAAACTGTGTTGGGCTGTTGGTCCTCCAAATGTTAATCAGAGTGAATATAATGATTTTCAAAGAAAAAACTTTTCAACGACTGGGAATCTAGCTCATCAGATTTTAAAGAAAAGAAACCTTTTATTAGAAAAACCAGACCCAGTCACGTTGGATCGTGGGTTTTTTAGTGATAATACAAGTACCGGACACAAAATAGACCGCAAAACTGCTAAATCTGAGTCTAAAAAGCACCACAACCATAAGAGCAAAGAAAAATTGCGCCGGGTTTTTGTTGATCTTGATGCCTAAGTGAAGCATTATACACCATTAACAACATAATACATTTTAAAATCCATAGCCAGAAATTTTCCACTACTAAGAGTAACTACCTGCCTATTGCTTATTCAAAAACACAATTTCTTTATGATTTTCTTCCTCCAGTGCCTGAGGTGAAACAACAAAAACAGCTATCATTTTTTTCTTCTAATTATTTCTATACTGTTCTTATATAGGCTTGAAGAATTTTTTGAAAGATTCCAGTCCACTATTATAATAGTGGTGCAAGGTGTATCGGAATAACATTGTTAGAACAAACGGTTTATCTAATTTATGTTAACTAATATTATTGATTTTATATTTTCCCAGAGATTGTTGACATATACTTTAAATTCTTTTATAAAAAATGTGCATTATATCGAAAAACACAAAGGTTTTTTTGTATTGTATACATGCAAAAAATTTATTTAGAATTTTGTTAAAGACGTAAGAACTAAACTTTGGAAAACGTCCCATCTGATCAATAATGACAAGGTCCAATTTTTCTTGAAGCATACACACGATTTGTTGTATTTTAAATATTGTGTCTGTATGGTGTGGATTCAAAAAGTTAGGCTGGCAATATAGTGTTACAGGGATTATCTTCAGGGATCAGTTTCGATTTTTGCCTATAAGTTTAAATTGTAAAAAATAATTTTATTTTAAACAACCAATACATAACAACTGATAAAACCGTGTCTTTAAAAATGATTTTTTTTTTAGGAAACGTCATTGGGTGTAGTTTTAAAGCAAGTTAATCCTTCTAAATTATTTTAGCAGGATTCAATCATTTTTCTTTAATGACGTTTTAAATTGCTTTGCTAGTGGTAGCAAAAATTTACTCTAAATTTTATGTTCTCTTATAGGATAACATAATTTTTTTACATGTTTCTTAATTAAAACTGCGGTACCAAATATAATTTTTATCTCATTAATTTTATATTAAAAAAACATAACAAAAATTTATTAAATCAAAAACCTCGGAATTTCAATAAAAAAAGGCCTATTTAAAAATTTTTGTTAAAATAAAAATAGAAAACCCTCCATATTTAAAACGTCATAAAAATTTACAGAACTTTTAATTGTGTTGTGTTTGAAGTTTATATTATAAGAATATTCCAAAAAAAAATTTTTACAGAACTTGGTAGATGTTCATTTCTACCTAGTAAATAAAAAAGTTTTGGGTTTTTCAGAATCATGTTTTTTCACTGTATCCTTCTGTAGTGATATTGCAAACATAAAACTTTAGTATTACCTGATAACTAAAATTCTAATAATCTAATTCTAAAAGCTGCACACTATGTTTTGTTTAAGTTTTTTTGCTAATATTGTTAAGAGTATAAAATTATATTTAATTATTGTTGTTAACTATAAAATAGTTTATAGATTTTAATAAAAACATTGTTGGTGAACTGCTTTCTATTTTGTTTGGAAGCAGTAAAATATCTGCAATCTCTTTCCTACATTTAAAATTGAGAAAATAATAGGTTTTTTAAAGAAGATAATAATTTCAAGCATTAGATACCATTTTTTTATTAAAAATTATAATATTTGGAAGAAGTCAACCATAGATGAACACGGTCACCGAAGCTAGAGGGGTGTTTACCCCGGGTAAAAATCATTTAAATTAAAACAAAATCTAAGAGGGGGTCGACCCCCTAGCTTTCCAGGGGAGTTGACCCGGGGTGGAAGATTTTGAAACCTAGGGGGGTCAGGTGGGGTCCAATGTCCGAAACTCAATACTTTTAAACCATTAAAGATTTAATAAAGTTTTTGTTTATAAGATAATACATTTTATTGACTAAAAAGAAATATTCTGGTGTAAAAAGAGTGTAAAAACATAAATTTGGGGAGAGGGGGCCATCCTGAATTTTTTTCTGAGGTGGGGGGGGGCGAAATTTCGAGGCTATGGGAGGGTGGTGGACCTTACCTTCCCCCCCCCCTCTTGTTCATCTTAAGTCAACCCTGGATCTTTTTTCTGGTGATCTACCTAACGTACGAGGCTATGTTTACCCACGGGTATAAAGGTCAAAATCGGATTGAAGCATTTCCTGGGCACGAATTTCGAAAAATGTCTGGGATGGCATCATAAATGGCCGACCCAGGTTAAGCGGGATATTAACCGCGAGGTAAAGGCCGACTAGGGGGAGCATACCCGGGCGTAAATCTTAAAAACATGTCTAGGGAGGAGGGTACGATTTTTGTTGGTCAAAATAGAAGGGTAAAAAGGCATATCCTAAAATTTCTAAGGGAAGAAAACGAAAGGCAAAAACGAAACTTAAGTAAAAATAGGTCTAAAATTAATTAAGTTATGTTAAGATAAGCTGCAAAAATTTCGTGAAAATGGAGTGCATATTTTTTTAGTACATTTTTTTCATTTTTGAATGGGGGTGCCTTTCCGGACCGTACACAGGTCTGTATTTTGGTTTGGGGTGGTTATCTGGGTTAATCTCCCTTTGAATTCCAGGAGGGAGTTCCGACCTCCCCCCTCCTTTTTTCTATAGGCGCAGGGACGAAAAGGGGTAGAAAAACTTGAAATCCAGAGGGAAGGAGAAGGAGGAAGTCCGTTGTGTGATCTGAAGTATAGGTAAGTGAACAAAAAAAACCTGATTTTTTCCAAAACAAAACACCCCCATATCCCCTTAAATACAACTTTAAACTCACATTTAAAGGTCTTAATTAAATCTACAATAAAAATTAACATGGAAAAGTTGTTTTTTACCTAGTTTAATTCCAAAATTAGAAAAATATGACATTTTGAATTTTTTTTTCTCGAAAACGAGTTCACCTATGCTGTGTTTGGAATATCAGTATTTTTTACCCTTTTGAGCTACATGCATGAAAATTAACATCCTGAACCATTAACACTTGCTCTTTCACGTGGTAATCATGTTTTTTAACCTAGTCGCACCAGGTTTTAAAATAAGGTGATCTTTCTTTTGAAAAAACGCTGGGAACAAATTTGGATGCTTTTTCCGAAAAAAAACACCTTGAAATCACTTAAAATTTAATAAAAACTTCTAAAAGTGTGTTTTAACTTCAAAAACATAAAAAACGGCTTTTAGAGTTTATTACTTGTCATATGATGTATTTTGCAAGATTGTAAAATTTATCGAGATGAACAAAAAAAAATTTTAAAAATTAAAAAAAAATATTTCACCATTGTTTTTATTTACTTAAATGTTTATGCGGTTTTGTTAAAAATGATACCCGAGTTCGAAAAAAGAGCCTCAGAAAAAAAATGATATGTTTTTATATGAAGATTTTAAAATTCATGTTTTTTGCTCATAATTAAATGTAAAAAAATTTGTGGAAAAAAATATGGAAATGAAATTTTTTTAACCTTTTTTTTCTTTTTTATATGTAAAAATTTTAATAAATTCAAAATGATTGCAAAAAATAATTTTTCTGGGGTAAAAAGATGTGTAGATTCCATTAAAACTAAAACTTCCACTAAAATGCAGAAAAAAATAAAAATTTAAATTATCACTAAAAAAATTTTTTTTTAAATTTCGAGAAAAAACGATTTTTTTCAAATTTTTTTTCTTCTATGTGTTAATCAAAAAAACCATAAAGCTTAAATTAGTTATATAGGCAGAAAAACGTTTGGAGAGCTTAAAAATGTTGTTTTTATTCAAACATACTAAGAATTAAATGTTTTAGAGCCGATTTTCAAAGTGTTTTTTTTTTTGTAAAAAGTGACCAAAAAACACCTTTTTCTTATTTTTTCATATAATAGAATATATTTAGGAAAAAAGGCTTATCAGAAGCTGAAAAAGCGCCCCAAAAATTCTATAAACCTGTTTTGAATCAGTTAAAGGCTTTAATAAATGTTTTTGAGAGCGGTTGCCAAAAAGTTTTTTTCGTTCACTTATATACCTATAAAATACCTTTAAACAATTATTTTTTATAGGATTGATAACACCATTTTTTATTAAGTAATATGTGCTATTCAGGTAGCTAGGTAAGGTTAAGGGTGTAAACAACGCATTTGTGGTAAGGGAATCAATTTTGTATTATGTATGAAATGCATTTTATCAAAAATCTTTAATGATTTATAAAAAACATCTAAATCATTTGTGGCTAGTCTAAAAATGGCTTGTTACTTAAAAATATAATGCGCGGTTGCCTAAAGCTAAAAGCAAAACAATACTTAATACAGACATGTGCACTGCCCCCCCCCCGGGGTTAAAACGGGGGGGCGCAATTCCAAAATGGGGGGGCAACTTTTTTGAAACGGGGGAGGGCAAGCAGGGGAGAAAGAAAAAAAAGAAAGAAAGAGGGAAAACGGGACAAAAAAAGCGAAAATAGGTAAAAATAGGTCTAAAATGGCTTAAAATACATTGAAATAGGCTAAAACTGCCAAAAATTCACGATAAGGGCGTCATCATAGGTCAAAAATGGCGTCATAATTTTAGGGTACTTTTTCATTTTTTTGGCGGGGGGGGTGCAATAAAACGGGGGGGGGTAAATCCTCCAATAAAACGGGGGGGGCATTTTCAGACCGTGCACAGGTCTGAATTAAATGTTTAGAACATTATTTTTGGTTTTTTAAACATTCGTTTCCAAAGTCGGTTAAAAGATTTGTCAAATTAATAATCATAATTTAAAAAAAATAAGCGCTTAAAAGTTGTTTTGTGGCTTTGGCAATTAACCCCAGTGGGTTTCTGGGATCGACTCGACTCAGTTGGTATGAACATTAAGATTTCTGTTTTACCTCACTAAAAATATTAAAAATTATTTGTTACAGCCTTACTAACCTGCAAATAACTATGATGGAAGTGCCAAAAGTGCTGGTAGGCGTCTGTGCCATGGCCAAAAAATCTCAGAGCAAACCAATGAAACAGATAATGGGCCGAATGCTAGATTGCTACGGGGAATGGTTGGAATTTTTTATTTTCCCAGAGCAAATAATTTTGCACGAAGAAGTGCAGAAATGGCCGAAAGTTGACTGTTTAATTAGTTTTCATTCTAAGGATTTCCCCTTGGAAAAAGCCATCGCCTACACAAAACTGAATCCACACATCTATGTTATAAATGATCTCGAAAGGCAATATGATTTACTGGACAGGTAAAACGGATATTTCAGCGGATATGTTGTAATTCCTGTGTTTTTATATTGAGTTTAACTTCATTTTTTGTTGATCAAGCAGATCATCACAATAATTCCAAATTTTTTCCCCTTTCGGACTGTATACAATTTTAGCACTTTTTTTCTTTGCATTGCTACACATTGTGTGCCGGAAAATGCAAAACATCCAAACGAGAGATTATAATCACATCAAATGGAAGTCTAACCCCATTCCAAAATTGTGAGGAGTAAAAAATTAATTCCTCGCTAAATTCAAACTTTGATTGGAATAAGTGTTTTTGGCAATAAAAATTAAATGCAAAAGTTGTGTCACCTTAAATTAGAGTTTCTATTACCTATCGCTTAAAATAAAAAAAAGGGTAAAATGTAGTCCAGAAAAAACTATTGTATGCAAAAGAATACATTTTTAACCTCCTTTCGTAATTTAGCTTGATAACTCCAAACCAAATTAAGATCGTGCAAAATTAAGTGATTTACTAAAATCTGTCCTAAAATTATATCCGTATAAAAAATTTTAAAAAAAACTAAAAATAATAAAAATAAAATGTTTGCCAGACAACTTGATAATCCTTTCCATCTGTAATTAAGATTCGGTGGACTGGACCCTCTCTATCTCAACTAAACTATATTCTGCATCTGCCCCTGCTGCTCCAGGTTAATATTATGAAACTAGGTTATGTTTGGATAATTGTTTTAAAATAATTTAACTTGTGTTTTAAAATATCCAGTATGTGTGTAGCGTGTTGCAGCTACGCCTGCATTAACTTATAATTTTTTAAAAAATTCCTTAAAATCAGTCAAAAATACGTGCAAGTGCAACTAATAAAATTTTAGGTGATAATTTCCAAAATTCAGGCAACATAAAACGCTTATTCGCCGATTATTCGTTAATTAACCTCTGTTAAAAAATATATAAACAAAACAATCTATTTTAATTCTTGACCATGACCACAATGTATTTCGAAAGTGAATGGTAACTAATAACATTTAATGTAGTTTTTTGGTACCATGGTGGAAATAATCTTGCAATTAATTTTACTAATGCTGCAATAAATTAAAATATTTCCTATAAAATAATTAAGCTACAAGTTTGAAAAACAAAAAATTAAAATTTAGACATCGACCAACTGTACAAAGGTTTAGTAATTTTGTAGAAGTTTGTATAATGCTGGCTGAGCAAAACTTCTCTTGTTAACAATGTTAGCCACTCAAGTATATCACCTAGTGTTGTAAAAAGTATTGATTTTGGATTATTTTAAGTAAAAGTAAAAGTAACTGGAAAAAATTTAATTTAAGTAAAGTAAGAGTAAAAGTAATTTGTGATTTTTTTATTTAAATAAAGTAAAAGTAATGGTCAAAATTTTATTTAAATATAGTAAAAAGTAAAACCTATTTTTTTAAGTAAAAGTAAGAGTAAAAGTACCTACAATAAAAGTAATATAATTATTTTGAAATGAAGCAAAACACCGGTTTTTGGAGCTTCAAAATACCATTCTAAAGTTTTTTGCTAATTTATGTATAAATTTTCATTTTATAAGTTTTTTGGTCAAAATAAATGATTTTAGCTTATTAGCGATTAAAAAATTATTTTATGTACCTCCCCCCTCCTAAATTTTTCAGCCACCTATAGCATTGGCTTGGATTTTTTTCATATAGGTAGGTACCCTAAAAAACATGGAGTCCAGATGCTTCTCATGTGCTTTTGTTAACAATGTGAGTGTAGCCAAGGGGTCTGAAAGGTCTCTGAATTCCTTTTTTTGTGAAATGCAGGTCTGCCAATGTGTGCTAGTGCAGTGGCGTGCTTAGGATTTCATTTGGGGGGTATATAGTAGTTTAAAACTGTTTTGCTTTGGACACCGGACCACACCTGACCCCCCTCTAAAATTTCGCAAATTTTAGAGGGGGGTTTTCGCGAATTTTCGCAAAATTTCGCAGCTCGGGTCGGACCCCCCCCCCCCCTTAAAAACCTAGGGGGGGGTCCGGACCCCCCTGGGACCCCCTCCTAGAATTCAAAATTCGATTTACCCCGGGTAACCACCCCCCCTAGCTTCCCCGACCGTTCTAACCATGGTGAGAACGGTCGAGGAAGTCGGGGGTCCGGACCCCCCTAGCTTTCTAGGGGGGTCGACCCGGGGTGCGAAATTTTGAAATCTAGAGGGGGGTCAGGTGGGGTGCGGTGTTCAAAGCAAAACAGTTTTAAACCATAATAACTTTAATAATTGTTCTTTTTATAGGATTATACTACATTTTATTGAATAAAAAGCCATATTCATGTATAAAAAGGGTGTAAAAGCATGAATATGTGATGAAAATTCACGTTTTTGGAAAAAAATTTAGTATAAAAAAGGTACCTAAAATTTTCCCGAGGGGGAAGGGGGGTTAGGAGTGCATTTTACCCATATTGTTTTTCGATTTTGAAGGAAAAATAGGTAAAAAAACGCTAATTTTAGGTCAAAAAGCCCTTTTTATAGCATTTTTGAGCTTTTTATTGCTTAGAACATTCATTTTAACCTCAAAACTTAAGTTTCGAGGCAGTTATAAGTCATTTTAAAGACATTTTTTTCTTCATTTTTCCAAAATTGGGGGGTTAACCCCCCCCCCCGTGCCCATGTATGGGGCAGGGTGGGGTCCACCCCCCTAGCCTCGAAATTTTGGGACCCCTCCCTAGACGAAAATCTAGGGGGCCCCCTCCTCCCCCCAAATTTCCGAATTTTTTACCCCTGACCCCCCTCTAGATTTTGAAATCTGACCCCCCCCCCTCCCCCCTCGGGAACATTTTATGTACCTTTTTTATACTAAATTTTCTTTCAAAAACGTGAATTTTTATCACATATTCATGCTTTTACATCCTTTTTGTACATGAATATGGCTTTTTATTCAATAAAATGTAGTATTAATTTATAAAAAGAACAATTATTAAAGTTATTATGGTTTAAAACGGTTTTGCTTTGGACACCGGACCCCACCTGATCCCCCTCTAGATTTCAAAATTTCGCACCTTGAGTCGACCCCCCCCTAAAAGGCTAGGGAGGTCCGGACCCACCTGGGACCCCCCTCCTAGAATTCAAAATTCGATTTACCCTGGGTAACCACCACCCTAGCTTCCCCGACCGTGCTCACCTATGCATATATCTCGCTATTTATCTTGCCTAATGCTAATGTCATTAGTACAATATTTTTATAAGTAATAAGTACTACACAGAAAGCAAAACAAACAATCGTTTTGGTTGATTTATGTACCTCCCCCCTCCTAAATTTTCCAGCCGCCTATAGCATTGGCTCGGATTTTTTTCATATAGGTAGATAGGTACCCTAAAAAACATGGGGTCGAGATGCTGCTCATGTGCTTTGGTTTACACTGTGGGTGTAGCCAAGGGGTCTGAAAGGTCTCCAAATTCCTTTTTTGTGAAATCGAGGCTCTGTCAATGTGTGCTAATGTAATTTTTAACTAAGAATACATGTTTTTACCGCTAAAAACATTAGATAATAGGTTATTCGGCCAAAACAGTATTATACAGCTTTATCTACGTTTATCCCTGCTTTTTTAACGTTTTTAAAAATTAATGGGGGAGTCGGCCCCCCCCCCACAAAAAAATTTCGGGGGAGTGGGGAGCCCCCCCCCCCAAAAAAAAATTTTTTTTTGTAATACAATCCGCCCCCCCCCCCTAAAATGAAACTCTGGATACGTCCCTGATTTAGACACTCCTTTTTCCGGTCACTCAATAATCCGGCTGGCATCTTCGTCCTCCTTCTGCGGTGCCAGTTCCGGACAAAAATTAAAGGCGAAATAAACAAACAAAGAAATTTAGTTAAGTGTGGATATGAGCATAGATGTTTTTGGGGGGGGGGACAGAGGGGTGCACCCCCCCCCCTAGAGCCAAAATTTTGGACCCCCCCCCCTGGTAAAAATCCAGGGCCTTCCCTCCTCCCCAAGCTCGAGAGCGGTCCGACCTACCCCCCCCCCCTGGAAGGCTGGACCCCCCTCCCCCCCCCCTCCCGACCAATTTGGAAGTATATTTTTTTTTATTTACTGTCAAAAACACAGGTTTTTAGTTAAAAACAGTGTTTAAATACACTTTTTAGGCCTAAATAGGCTGTTTTAATACATAAAATTCAATGTTTATTAGACCTAAAAACACTTAAATTATTGAGTTTAAAAAATTTTGCTGAAAAATTGGACCCCCCCTGACCCCCCCCCCCTAAATTTGAAATCTCGCACCCGGGGTCGACCCCTAAAAAGCCAGGGGGGTCCGGGACCCCCCTGGACCCCCCCCCCCCTAAAAAAATTTTGGCCTTCCACCCGGGGGTGGACCCCCCCCCCCCCTAGCGGACCCGACCAAAAACATCTATGGATATGAGTAACTAAGGCCCTTGTGCAAAACGAATTTTGTAGTTAATATTTCATTGCGAAGTGTTTTTTTAGAACAAGGGTGTATGAAATATTGGATAAAAACGGAATCGAACATCCGCCATATCAAGTGGTTCGAAGAAATAATGGGAATTTAGAAGAAGGTACTTTTTATATGTAGATAATATTTAATTTTTCATTTAATTTCAGTTTTTTTTAGCTCACTGGAGCTGAACAAAATCTTTTACACGCCTGAAAACCATTGTATATATCAAAATAATTTTTTCTAAAATTTTTATTGTATTTAAAATAATGTTTTAGGTAGAATCAATGAAGCTCATGATTATATTGAGATAAACGGAGAAACATTTAACAAACCTTTTGTGGAAAAACCAGTGTCTGCCGAAGATCATAACATAGTCATTTATTTCCCTTCCTCCAGTGGCGGTGGGTGCCAACGCCTTTTTCGAAAAGTAGACAATCGCAGCAGCGTATATTGTGCCACAAGTAAAATCCGCCACGAAGGTTCTTATATTTACGAACGATTCATGCAAACTGCTGGTACCGACGTTAAAGTAAGTTGGTCCAAATAAGTTGGGTTTTTTTAATTTTTGGAACTATAAAATAAATGATCTGAGAAGACTAAGCTAATCCTATTTATTCTCTTTTATTACTAAAAAACGGGAGAGCTACACTAGGGCTGAATACTTTTTAGGTAGGCCGTAGAAACATAGATGAACACAGTCAAAAAGCCAGAGGGGGGTGTTTACCCCGGGTAAATAACATTTCAAAATCTAGGAGGGGGGTCCTAGGGGGGGTCGTACCCCCTAGCTTTCTAGGGGGGGTCGACCCAGGGTGAAAGATTTTAAAATCTAGAGGGGGGTCAGCTGGGGTCCAATTTCCGAAGCAAAATACTTTTAAACCATTAAAGGTTTAATAATAGTTTTTTTATAAGATAATACTACTTTTTATTGAATAAAAAGCGATATTCAGGTATAAAAAGGGTGTAAAGACATGAATTTGTGTAAAAAATTCACGTTTTTGGAAGAAAATTTAGTGTAAAAAAAGTACTTAAAATTTTCTCGAGAGGGAAGGGGGGTCAGATGTAAAAAAGTCGAAAATTTGGGGGGCCCCCTGAATTTTTTTCTAGGGGGGGGGCAAAATTTCGAGGCTAGGGGGGTGGACCCCACCCTAACCCCCCTTGTTCATCTATGCGTAGAAACTAGCAAAACCTATAGTTTTATCATTTAGAAAGTTAATGTATAATAAGAGACGCAGACTGTCCGACAGTCCGTGCCCAGTCCGACAATTCCCCTCGCCTTGGGGCCCGCTTTTTAAAAAAAATAATCACAAAACAAAAATATTGGGCATTTTAACTTGTAGGGTAACTGACTTAATTTCGGCCACGCCTTAATTTCGGCCACCAATTTAGGGTGTTAGAAAATTGGCTTATTTTTAAAACACCAAAGAACTTGCACAAATGTAACTGGATTAATGTTGAATAAAGTGTTTTTGCAAAAGTTTTTTATTTTTATTATTCTACATTATCAACATTTTCATACAAAAAGTGAATTTTTTATGATTTTCTTAATTTTCGCTTTGTGTTTAAACCTGCATCAATGTTTAGAAGGAAGCAATATATAACGTTAAAAGATTTTTTATCTAAGGCTTACCGTTGTTAATCTTTCATATTTTGATATTTTTCTTCAAAATTATTTTTGCTATGCGTTTTAACTAGCTGCGCATTTTAATAATTCCGTTAATTTCGGCCACCTTAAAATTTAAGTGAAGCAACCTTCCGTTTTTTGCTGTTTTGAA